>APFE030376385.1:57725-81845 GCA_000404065.3 Pinus taeda | reverse complement strand
GTTGGCTAAATACCATGAGAAACCCCACGTGTGGGCGCTTAACTGCCTTGGAATGTGTGCACTGGGGTACGCACCTCATGGATGGGTAATCCGCGTATTTGGACGCAGTCCCTGCATGGCATACCTGCGGGTACGCACCTCCTGAATTGTTCTCCTGCGTAATTCTTTATTTTTATCAAAATGAGAGCCATGCCATGGGTGTTGCCATCAAGTACAACATCTGAAATCATACCAGAACCATAATGCCAACACTCTTCACATATGGTTCTATAACTCTATTTTCAGATTTATGGTAGTCAATAGGAATTTGCTCATGGCTGTCAACATCTTATTTTTGTGAAAATGTGTCATGGTGATTTTGAACAAAAAGTTAATATTTAATGGTCATCTTATGTATCCTCTCTTCTATATTCTTTACCAAAATGTTGAGTCTTACATCTGCTTCTACTTTCAAATTTTCTCTTCTAATTTGCAAATTATCTTATACATATATTGCTAGGTTCTGCATCTATTCCAGTGTTGAGGGGTTTCTTTCTCTTAACTAAAATTCTAACTCTAGATCAAATGCTCTTGGGTAATGCAAAAGAGCTGAACCAGGGGGAGGTATTATATTTGATGGCATTGAATAATAGATTTGATTAAATCTTTTTGAAAAATGTTGCATTGTTTCATCTGAATGTATTTTTAACTGATTGTATTATTCTATGATCACAAATAGATTAACTTTGATTATCCATTTATCAATGAGGAATTTGAGAAACTGCTGGAGATTTGAGATACTTTCCTCAAGCAGGGTTTTGAACCAACTCTTGACTTTGCCTTTCAAAGAGAGAGGAAAAAGCCTAATACTGACATCCTCTTCATGTACTTCAAATAAGTCGAGATAATTCTCAAAATCTTGAATATGTTTTTGGGCAGTGATACCATGTTCTCCATCAAACCTATGGAGGTGATTGTAATAGTCATTAGGGAAAGCATGGAGTGTAGCAGGTAACATTAGGGGCTTATATCTATCAGGAACTTTACAAGGTAAAGGAACATGTAGAAGGATTGTGTGGCTAGTCTTGATTGTTTTAGTTTCTTTGATTGGAATATGATCATCATTAGATTCAGAATATTGTTGTTCAAATGTGTAAGGAGACTTTATATCTACAAATTTTAAAGCAAAATAATAAAAAAATGATCTAAAATCTTTTGTAAAATACAATATACATTGAAAAACTTTATCAATGAGAAAGAATATAATGTCTTGGATAACAATCCAAGTTAAAAGCCTGATCTTTTCACATAGTTCTTTCAGGTTCATTTCTATAGTGGAGTCTGGATTGCGAAATTAATTTGGAGTTGCTAGGTGGATGATTTCAACCTTTGTATGTCTGATCACTGTCCACCATCATAGATCATATCTAAACCTGTAAAACAATTCTGAAGAAAATGTTAGTTCTCCGAGCAGAGTCACCACTATGGTATCACTTAGAACTTTCTCAAGCCTAAAGAAAGAAATTTCTGAGGTAAACACAAACTAGTCTTTTATACTCGGGTTCTAGCAAAGCTAAGTCTAGAGAGTTATGTCTCTTTATGATTTAACTTTATTTTGGGTATAGTTCAAGCTATTTATTAGTGCTCATGGTGTTTTTTTTTATTGGGTGGTGGAATTAAGAAATATATGGGAAGAGAAAGTATTTAGGCCATTCCTCTATGGAGTCAATCAAGAAAGGATTAACTCGATTTGATCTATCATTGAGGTTAGAGTGCACAGGGTAGGTTAGCACAACAAGAGAAAATCTGTAGGTTCAAATGAATGGAAGTCCTAACCAGGGCCAGAGGCAATGAATAATCCTTAATTGGGATTAAGATGGAGAAAGGAAGGATGGCCAGTAGTAAAGGGAAATGAAGAATCCTATACTATGGGTCAAATGGGGGATAAAATGCAGAAGTAAGGGGTCAATTAAGATTCCGGAGACCAAGGTAGTTTAATAGAAAACATAAATAAAACAAACAGTTGAAACAGAAAGAACTTAAGCTAATTCTAATGATATCATTCCTTGTTTGCTTCTAAGATTTTATAAGAAACACACATGAATATTTCATAACATAAAGAAAAGATAGTATTTAAACATGATAAAATGATACTTATTTTTTCGAATTATGTAGGAGAATCTAGTGACATGTCCCAGCTTTATTTCATTTCTAGTAAAACCAGTCTAGTCTTGAGTACAAAATCTCCTTGGATAAAAAATAGTAGGTCTACAAACATGTATTTGAATCTGCCCGAAATACTTCAAATGTAGAAGTATTTATAATAATTCTAAATTGAAATATCTTGAAGAAATATCAAGATTGGTTTTACAAATATCTTAAAATGTTTTACATTAATAGAACTTAAATAAAGGAAATTCAAAACTAATGAATCTATTTGGCACAATTTTTATGGATTTATGGTGACAAAGAAGAGAAATTCAAATTTTATAGCAAGTCTTAAGTGATGATGAGGCATCCCAGTCACTAACTGCTTCCTTGTCTTGTGCATTCTGCCCTAGAAATTCTGCAAACTTAGGGTTCAGTGATACTTTGTATATCTCAATTCGAGATAGATATGTAAAATATGAAAGATGTTATTGTAAACAAGTATGTTATTGAGATAAACCTTTTCAGTTTCCCAAACTTCTGCTACAACTATTCACAATATTCTTTCCAAAAAGATGTCAAAACAGGACTTCGCACAAACTCATAAATAGGCTCTGAAGACATGCACTTATCTCACTGTTGGTAATACTTGTGTAAAAAGTGAGACAAGTTTTTGTAGATTGGCCTATTAGAAACAAAAATTTCCTCCATTTTCTCAAAATAATTCATGGATTGGCCAAAATAGTTTATGCAAAACTAGGACTTAATCAGGAAATTTCTGAGGAATGTACCATTTCTGCTCTGGTTTAATCTTTTAACCTTAAATTTCTTTTAACTATTTTTCACTTTTACTTTGGATAAAATTCATCTTTTCTGGTGAAAGTGTTTTCATCTTTGTTTAACCCTTACTGAATCCAATTTTTTTATTAGTTTTTTACTTTTACTGTTTGGTTTTTTCATCTGTCTTCACTTTGACATGAATTTGTGTGCTTTATAACTGTCTTCCTGCTGTTTGTCTTCATGCTAGCTACTGTACTTGACTTGGTCTTCGATTTGATACTTTTTTAACCATGATACACTTTGACTATTCTTTACTATGTCCCTTTACCTTCACTGTATACCTTAGGTTCTTACTGTCTATTTCAACAGTAAATAATTTAATTTCATGTTTCCTCTGCTTGACTTTTAACTGTATGTTTTATTTTTCATCTATGTTTGAATAGATTTGATAACAATCTCAGAGTAAAAAGGTCTTATGAATAGTATTAAGACTATTTATCCAAGGTTGCAGTCTTTTGATCACTTGTAGAATAAAACAAATTATTAGGAAAACATTCGGTTGTTAGGGAGGGTTATTAATGTGTTTATCGGGCTTTATAGGTCTACGAAGTGAGTCCAAATTGATTTCGGGAGGTAAACCATGCCTGAATTAGTTAGTAGAGGCTTCAGGTGGAGCAAAATGGTTTCATAATTTTACACTGTAGAATGGGCAAAGGGTGAGAAGACTTGGGTTCTTGGGGTTTGAAATTTAATGGGAAAACTTTTTAAATATGATGCGAACTGAATAGTAGATGATTTCTCGCGTAGAAGGCGGGCAGTAAGTGGTTAATTTTGCACAAATTTTGGGAACTTGGAAGTATTGGGAGGAGGCCACCCAATGTCACTCATTAGGTGCCACGTAGCAGCGGGGTGAAAATTGAAACCACCCATATCGTGTTGATAAAGGTCGCCCTTCAGAGGCTGCCCGATATGATCATCAACCGTCGGATCAAATAGGGTTTGATCATATGGAGATTGGGATAGAGTCTTGTCACAAGGTTTAATGGAGGGGCCAAATGGGGTTTAAAAATGGAGGGATTAAGTTTAATCAGGGCTTATGGTGGATTAAGGGCATCGGGGGTGATTTCATTGGCAGAGGTTAATTATTAATTAACAAAAAATCGATTAATCAATTCATTTTATTCGACGAAGGGTTTTGGTTGTTAATTAGTCATTGATCAACTAATTAACCATTAATCATTCATGATATTAATAAAGTTTATGTTTCAAACTTTGGGATGGGATATTAATATTAAGGGTTTTTAATAAATACACAGGGGAAAGGGCAATTTTCTTGAGAGTTAATATAAATAAAGTTACCAGTTAATATGAATGAAGGGGGAGAACATTTTAGCGCGATGTGTAATGTAAATTAATAATTAATTAGCTTTGCATAAACACATTATAACTTAGGCTTAGTGTGATTTTTTAGGTTTTTATTAGGAAAAGGGGTTTATTTGGGGGTGATAGCTTTTCCTTAGGAAAAATGTTGTTTAACCTTAGGAAAAGGGATTTGTTTGGGAAAATGAGTGGTTTGAAAGGGGTGACTGTTTATGAGAGTATTTTTAGTACTTATGACCTGTAATTCATTGGACCAGGGGGTTGGTCGTCCCAGAAGTTAGAGAAATTCTCTAAGCTCCTTTGACTTAAGAGTTTAGGTACTCAAGTCTTTTTTCTTAGAAATTAGCTAAGTGAAAAGTGTAATGAGTGAGGGAGGTTAATCAATTTGACTTTTTAGATTTGATAAATACCCAATTATTATCCATACTTGGAAATTTTATGATGAAGGTGATCAACATTCTTTTATCTAACGATCATCGCAATTCTGCAACCATTCTTCTACTTACCCACCTACTCATCCTACAATTTCCACTTCTCCTTATTAGGGTGCACTTAAGCTGAAAAACCCTTATCAAAACCTTTTTATTTTATTTTACAATGGTATTCTAAGTAAGTCTAACCTTATTACATCTAAGGGCTTAGATTAACTAGTTGAGCTCATTTTATTTACTCTACCTATCTACTTATCTGCCAAGATTATAATGTTTGGTTAGATTTTATTCTCTATCTCTAAGCATAAAATTGAAAATATGAAATAGCCAAGTTAATCATTTCAACTATCCATGGATTGTGGTGAAAGTAGAAAGCTGCACAGAATCTATTATTCTGCATCAAAAGTAAATAGTAGTGGCACTTTGACTTGCACACTTTCATGGTCTCCTTCTTTCTTGGGGTTCATTTTTTCATATTTTTTGACCTTTTTATTCTCTTTGTCCTTTTATTTTTATTTTAGGACATACCCTGTTTACAATTTTTATTTTTTTGAGTTTTTGAATATGGGAAAACTTTGCGAACAACAAAGGTATGTACATATTACAGTTTTAATGTTAGTCATTCAAAAATTATCACTCTTATTGGGATAGGAACCACGTGAAATACCTTCATCATTATCTGTGCCTTCCAGTTGCTCATGCATATTATTTTCTTCATTAAATTTATGAGTTCATATAGAACTTGTGACTTGCTTTCAGTCCAAACAAGAGTTCAAGCGGTGATGTCCTTCATTGAATGGACAAAACTCATAATTTTCACACTCATCGAGCTCGAACACAAAGCTCAGTGCAGTTTTTGGAGTGAACTAGTTTCTGCGTGATGACACAGTTCCTTTTAACTATTCGGGTGGGACGCTGCTTGGAGACATGTCTTTTTTCCATTGTTTGAGCTCGGAAAACTATGTTGTCAAGTTCTTGATGAGGCCACTCAAGATTTCAATATCATTTTTTTCCTTATCTCTACCTTTTTTCACCATTGCCTGGGACTTTCTACTCCTATATTTGAAATCCTTTGATAATTCATCATCCTTGATGTCTCCCATCACATGTAGGTCTTTCTCAACAACAATAGCATCTTTGCAGTTTTCCAATAGTGTTGGTTTTGTAGCTCGCTTGAAGAACTACGTAACGTTGGCTGGCAATGCAGATGTGTAGTAATCAATAGTGATGGCATCATGAGGCTTAGTTTCTACTGCAAATTTTTTCAATATGAGTGTAAAACTTAGATTGAAGTATTTTACCTTTTCTGTCCCCTCCATATTCAGCCTTCACAATTCTTTGAGTAAGATGGCTAGGGTCTTGTCATCAACAAAATTTTCAAGAAATATACATTTGAATGCACCCCTATTGTGTATGGAGTTTGCTGGAAGGCTGTGATACCATGTAGCTATGTGACTGTCCAAGGTATGTGGAAACAATCTACATGCTACATTGTCATGCGGTACCTCGAGGGTCTCCAACTCCAAGTAGAAGTTGTCGAAATGGTCTTCTTCCTTCATTGTGTTATCAAGGTTGAACTTCATGTTCATTCTCTCCACTCACTTCAGCATCTTGTGAAAGGCACCCAAGAGAGCCAATGGCTGCTAATTCATCCATTCCAAATTTTGGTCATCCATCTCTTCCTCTTCTTCTTCCTCCTCCTCTCCTTCAGAATCTGATGGTTCCTTCTCTAAGTTTGTTGGTTTTCCTATGCCTCCAACTCCTCCACTGCCTTCCCCTCTGCCTCCTATACCAGATTCCCATCCCAAGATCACAAGGGTCTCTCGTTCCCCTTTTTAAAAGACCATAGGTTCCTCTCTATCTTCAATAGATCCTGCGAGACCTCCAAGTGTGGCAATAACTTATTGTTCCACTTACGATACAACAACACCTATGGAAGTTTCCTTTGGCTTCCTCGATGTCTATGGAAGATGTTGTATGCTTGGAATCAGTATGAATACCTTCAAAAACGCATAGGTAATGGGGTAGATGGAACGAAGGTGATGATTGGGAATTTCTTGTTCAATCATGGGAGGTGAGAAGTATCCAACTACAGAGTCACACGTAGGTGAGAGGGAGTGCGAGTTAATGCCTTGATTAGATGGTTTATGAGTGATTGTGAGAGGATGTTCAACAATATACAATTGGTGACCCTCCTTCTAGGACCATGGATTTTGACAGTGTTGGACCCACTAGCATTCAGGGGATCACCCTGGTACGAAGTCCCAAGTAGACCTCACACCATTTGCTGCGGGAATCACATCCAATATCATGGCCTGATTCCCATTATCTTAAATATTTTCCTCTTCTCTTAATTGTTAGCACAGGAGAATGGTATGCCTTTTCTTGGAGTAGTTATTTCTAGTGCTAGTTGTCAATGGTTCTTCCACTGTAGAGGGAGAGGGTTGGAGGGAGTCCCAAGTCAGTCGAGACAGGACCCAACTCTAACAGGAACACACAACACAATGAGACATGGCAAGCTTCTGGAAGAGCAATCCACATGGATGAGGTTGTCACAACATGCAAGGGAAGATAACACATACACCACTTAGTGGATGAGTCCACGAAAGTGAAATGATTGTTATAGAAAGTTTACGTGAAGGGTTTGTATAATGTTCGAGGAGGTAACCAACGTTGGTAGGACAATGCTAACAACTCATAAAACACATTTTCATCAATATATATTTATTACGACAATTGAATGATTTCAATTATTAAAGAAAAGTTAAAGAAACATGCATCACAAGTGTTCAAGATCAGTCTTACAATAGTTACAATGTATGTGTGAAAATGTGTTAGCCTGTTATTAGGCTTCTGAATTAAGAGAACGTTCCAAGACACATCATTACACCATACATCACTAACCCCGTGGGCTGGGAGTTGGAGCCACTACTTACCTATCAAAGAAAAGGTTATAGACTCTCAAGGTTATGTGGGAGGAGCTGACACGAAAAAGTCCTTTTCATGTACAAATGAGGGGGTATTTATAGCCAAGCGTGAAACTAACCATTGTGGGTATTCGAATACCCTCATGACTATTTGACTTCCATGGATTGTTTACTTCACATGACTCTTCATACAACAAGTGGGTCTCTTGGACTTCCACATTACATTACACTGATTGATAGTATGGCCCGCAGTAGAGATGTGGATGACATGACACATGACAAGACTCGACATCACGGTGCTGGTAAATTCGTGTTGTTAGTTCACGGATGTCCTCATGCTGTGTCATAGCTTCACCTCCACATGGTAAAGTGCTTGGAGTCTTCGATGGTTATTGGATTCGATTGATTTCACATTTGAAAATTGCTCCTTTCTTTTATGTTGGTAACCTTGACAGGTTTTTTTGTTTGTGAAAAGTGCATTTCCATCCATCTGTCCATCCTTGAAGAAGCATTGCATGTTTTCTTGTTCATCCTTCTGTAAGGACATCATTGGATGATTGTTCGTTCGCGAGAACATCTCTTTGCATGCATCCTTTGTTCATCCATTGGAGAATTTGTCCTTCTGCATGTACTCCCTTTGTTCATCTCATCTATGTCACACTATGTTTGTTTGTGTACCATTATCTACAGTCACTCATGATGAGACAACACCAAATCCATAAACCTCCTAGTCTACAATGATGTACGATTGTTTTGAATGCATGTGACCGGGACAAGAGACAAGGTTGTGTGTTGGGATGCAAGATTGAGGCACTACTTGTGAAAACTGCATCGCGGTGACTGGGTGATGGAGATGGGCAATCTGAATTGATAGTGATTGTCTGTGACGTGTAGCTCAACTCGAGGAAAAAACTATGTAGTTTTTTAGAGGAGCATTCTGGGCTGTAGGAGGGTTAGGCAAGAAATATCTACCAAATTTCTGGAAGGACCAGACAATGGGAGCATTGTAGCCTAAATTGCACATGTCCTAGAGGGAACTAACAACAAAATTTGGACAATTCATGAGGGGAACTTTCATTCAGCTTCTAATAGCTTGGTAGAAAAAACCACGCAATTTTTGGATGGAACTGGTAGTCAATTGCTGGAGCTTGGCAGCACAAACTATGCAATTCTTAGAGGGAATTAACAGTGAGCTGTCGGTAGCTACCAGCAGGAAAAACTATGGTGATGTTGGAAGGTTTTTCTGCTGATCACCTCTGCATAGTTTCTGAGTTGAGTGGACTATTGTGTAGGAAATTGCTTTCTCATGGAAACTACATAGTTTTTCGAGTGAGGAGTCGGCTGACTAATTGGAGGGCTTGCTAGAAAAACTACACAATTTTATGAGGGAGACATGGATGGGCATTGGGTGTCTGTCTGGTCTATCTAAGAAATTTTCTTAGTTAGTGGAGTGGGAAAATTATGCAACATCTATGCAATTTTTGAAGTGATTCGGTCCCGTGGTGACTCCCAGGTCAAATTCTCTAATTGACTAGTATGAATGTTGATTGATCAGCGTGTGGGCAGCACCATTTGAAATGGCTTGCTTGGTGGTTTTGCACTATTGTAGCTGACATTCGATCGAATCAATGGGGGGGTGATGGTTCGGCTGTTATAGGGGAGTCCAATCATTAGAAATTCAACAAAATTATTGTGTGTGATAGAGTGAAAAGGTTCATACATGATCTTTCAAACACACACTTACATGACTTGATGACGAGATGACTCAAACCATTTAGAGACATACGCTGAACATGACTGTCGATGGTGTGAGCAACAAGTGTGACACTTGTCTTTGATCGTTCGATGACCACAATGACACTTGCACAGTAGTGAATATGACTCCCTATGTGAGTGTGATAGATGTTTACATAGCGAACACAACATGTACACATGAAATAGAGAGCTTGACTATGAACAGAACATGGTTGCAAGCATGACATTGACATCAACATGCAAAAGGTTTTGGTGGAATGATCAAGCAAGGTGGGTGAGAAGATTCACACAAGCTCATGAAGTGAACCAGAGAGCATGCAGTCATGAAGTAAAACTCTCAAAGGAAGCTCTAAAATTGGATGAAAGCCAAATTTTTGGAGGGCGTTGTAGCTGCTACAACAAATCCTTTAGGGTTTATGCACGCTGCTAGAAGACTGGGTGTCTTACTATAAAAGCCACATAGACCCCTCATTTTTATAATTTTCTCTAATTATTTCCTTCCAAAATATTTATAATTCATGGGAAAATTCCCAATGGTAATTGTAAAAAATTTTAGTGATGGTAATGGGTAAAAATAGAGGTGGAGGGTGAGATTTTATGTATTTCTAGTTGGAAAGTGGAGAAAAAAAATGTTGATGGATTTCATGGATATCAAGGGATTATATAAAATCCTTATCTATCTCCTATATGGAAAAAAAATCAAAGCGTCCTCCCTTTCCCATGCTCAACAACTTGTTGTAGCACTTTATGTCAATCCTATATCACTCCGTATCAATCCTGTACCAAACATTTTTTGGCCAATATCTCTCAAACAATAGATTATATCTACCTGAAGTTTTTTGAGAATGTTTCCATCATGCTTATATACATCTCCATAAAAGCTATTTCCCAATGGATCACAAGTCACAAGAAAAATAGAAAATGATTATAGGAGATGGAGGCCAGATGTGAGCTTTATTATACATCTCTTCATTAAAAAAATAATAAAAATAATGCATGGTTTTTGAGATATAGTCAAAAAAAATTATGTGCTCTGTATTTTGAGAGTCCTATGGAAAAACAACACTTTCTTGTAGCACTTCAAGAGGATGGTTCCTAGTGACGGATTAAGGTAAGAGGAACACATGGATGAACTATCAGAGAAGGTTTAGAATCAGCGCTACCCACTAAGTTGATCATGAGGACTGGGTGGTAAGTGTCGCATAACATAGAGTAGAATGTTTGAATAGGTGGTACCAATGATCTACAATATGCAATGTGTATATGGCTCAACGGAGAGGCTGGTAGGATAAAATATCCAAGGAATGGAAGAATAATAGACCATACCTATATCTTTGGGATCTAGGTCGACACATATCTTAACCAAGTGAGAAGATGGCTAGGGAGGGCCATCATGTATCCAAGCATGGGATACCTCACCCAAGCATATGTGGTGGAGGGGGCTGATTTGGTATGCAAAGGTGGAATGATTCCCCCTAGCAGAATGATTTTGTGGAGCATCATTATGTTCTAAGTGCTTAAATAAGGGATTCAAGCATCCTCGCAAGTTGGAACGAGATCTTCTAGAGGATCATCGGTAGATGTAGCAGTATACATTCCCCTAGAAGGTATGGATGGAGTACGTTATGAGCATACTAGATGTAGTTATATTAGTGGACTCCAAACACGTTTTTATTATGGTACATAATATGGTTATGCGTGATGTGGTTCACCATTTATTTATGGATGGCTTCTTATGGGAAGAATCGATATATATAGTTAGAGAAGGGAAATGGTGGATTACCAATCTTAATTGGTACTACATATATGAATCAAAGGGACTGATATTCTGTGTTCGCATACATGGTGTTGCTATACCAAAGAGTGACTTCAAAGATAATAAAGTGATGTTCACCTAGAAAACATGGTGGTTTAACAACAACAATCTTTAAGGGAATGGGTTGTTGATATAATATATAGGAATGATGAAGTGGATCATCCGCATCACAGTCTAGAGTGATGTGAGACTCTAGAGGTTCTTCTAAGTGTAGAAGGATAATGGGACTAGAGTTGACACTACTAGATGCACTAGGATGGTTGGGGAGAATTGTTTCTCCTCGACTCTAAAAAATGGATGCCCCCTTACACAAAAATTGGGTGGAAAGGTAATCGCCACAAGGTGGATGTGGTTTGAGTTCATGGATTAAAAGTAGGGGGTGGTTAAACTAATTGACATTACTATGATGAAGCTTTTGGACTCAACAACATATTAGTCATGGGTTGGTTATGCAAGGAAGTATGCTCAATTGTGCATATCATCATAAAGATAATCAACGGTGGTCATAGACTTCATAATGTCTTGCTCAAAGTGGAAGATGGGAAGATTGGAGGACATATGCATCATCATGACTAGGAGACATATGACTAGTAGAGGGGACATCTATTAATGTTTCCATTGACAGAAGCTCAACAGTATCATGAGAGGAGATATCTAGGGAGTTATCAAGGAGTGATCCCCTGAATTATCATAGGTAGAAGATGAGAGTAGAGTTTTTCATTATATCAACATTAGGGGGATGGATCACAATTGTTGGTTGGGAGACCTCTTCTAGAGTAGGGGTGAGATCAGACTCCACATGTAAAGGAGAAGTTGATTAATTACAAGTTCTCTCTATTTCATGAAGTACTTGAAGCTTATCGTAAGAATATCCATGAAGAAGATAGTGATTGGAATAATGGACATAGTTAATTCACAAAGCACAAGGGTGGTTTGTGCGCAATGATCAGATTCTCTTAGCTAATTTAGGCAAGGTTACATGGACCTCGATGATCTAAGGATTGGGAATGGTATTAGTGACATTGTCCTTAATGTGAGGGAGTTCAGGATAGTTATTCATGGCATGACTGACAACATCACACAAAGCACAAGGAGGAAGAGACTTTGGGTGCTTAGGGGTGGTAAAGTGGCTGAGGGAGCCTTGTCCTAGGATAGCTTCTTTCTGTCTTTGCCCCCATCGCCAAATGATTTCAAAATAGGAGTAGGATTCTATTGAGGTTTCTATGGAACTAAAGAAAAGTCATGGATATGAATGATTGGTTGGATCATAGTCAAAGCGGTGTAAGATTTCAACTAATGACGTGCAATGTTTGTAGGGGGATAAATGTACCAGATTGGGATCCATAAGGTGATATGAGGTGAACTAAAATGTAGCCATGAAGGGTGTAGAATAAACTTTTGGAGTTGGAAACAAGAATGATATCTGACCAAAAGGGTAATGACCTAGAGGAAAAACCGTTGAATGTTTAAGGGTTGGGGGAACAGATCCGATCAGAAAAATATTAGGAGAGACATTAGCGAAATGAGGTGGTCCTTGAGGAGTTGTACTATTAAGCATTTTTGAGTCAGGAACAATAGGTTGGGTCGGTGTAGACTGTTGTGAAGGAAACACGACCTGTTTGTGGGTGGCTCGCGATGCTTGGAGCATGAAAACACTTTATGCTATAGTCTCAGAAGGCTTAGGCGGGTGGGGGCATAGTAACCACCATGTCAGGATGAATATTTATATACTCTCGGTGAAACTTAAGATATAGTACTATTGTAAGGCACAGAAGGAATTTGGTCTGAGGTGAAGTCTAGGCTTTTGGATCGTAATACATCAACTCATTGTCAGTGACATTCTCTCCATTGTGGGGAAAACAGAGCTTATGGTGAACCACAAATGCGAGAGATGAAATGAAATAAGTATAAGTATGATGCAAAAGGATGTTATAGTTGAGGGGAGCATCAATGACTTCAATGCTAATGCAGAAGGTCTTGCCAACAACTGTGACTGGGTAGTTGTGGTATAAGGCAAGGGGTTGTGAGGGCTGACCATCCCATGCATGTAAAATGATGGTGGATGAAGATAGGTTAGGGGAACCAAGTGGATTCCAAACACTAGTGGCCATCATGTATACATATGTGCGTTCATCAATGATAGACCCCTGGAAAGTGGTAGTTCAAATTGACATTGGAATTTGGAAAGAAATAGATGAAGGTAACAGATGATTTTCTGACTTGTCAACATGAAAGGAAATCATATGATCATGTTGAGGATCAATGATGAAGAGAATATAGTAGAGCTCTTCAATGTAATGGGAATATGGAGAACTTCTGGCATTGACATGGTAGTAAGAGACTATGCCAAGTCATCTAATATGCTATAGGTATGCGCGACTTTGGCAGAAGCAACATTTCAATGTAATGTACCTTTGGGGATCTTGGATATGACCTTAACCCTAGTTTGATGGATCTATAACTTACTGTCGGGTGTCAATAGAGGCTCGGCAGGCCCTTTGGGGTGGGATTTAGTTGCATACTTGGCAGGTGGCTTGTCGTACTAATGTTATTGAGTCTAGAGATCGACTTGTTCATTGTTTACTTCATCAGAATTCATCATGGGAATTGGATAATCATGGTGACTAGATGGAGGAGTTGGCTTAGTAGGTTGACATTGCAAAGATTGGTAAACTATATATCGTTGGTGGGGAAAAGGGTTCCTAAGCACATTGGGTTCAGATGAAGCACGAGGGGGAGGAGGAGTGGAGGGTTATGATATACGAGAAGTTGCTTGAGCTTCCCATGATTCACACATATAAGGTAATAGGGGACATCGATGAGTATAATGACCATAGACTCCACAACAAGCATAAGGTTTTCTAATATGAAGACCCTTGTTCAACTTGGACTCACTGCCCTATTTCTGGGTTGGAGAGTTAAGTGGAGGACCCTCAGGGGCATTGGGTGGAATACCCTCGTTGCCATGATTAGCTTGAGGCTGATGGTTCCTATTACCCTTCCCATTGTTTCATTTCTTAGGATTCAAGGGATTGGGACTACTATCTTGAGAATAAACATGTCCTTGTGTAGGAGGTAATTCTCGCAGTGGAGGGGAGCAGGCATGGGGAGCTGGGGCATTGTTACTGAAGGATCTCAAGTGCTAGGTCATACATATGAACAATATGTTGATGTGGCAACATTGGTATAAGTAGGTGATGCAACAACTAGCTTAATAATTTCTTGATGCGAAGGAGGATATGCATATGGCCTGCTAGAACCTGGATAAGGATTTCCTTGAGGAGGAATGGGAGAGGGATAATTGTACATGGAAGTGGTCCCTCCCTGAGGTTGATCATAACCCATATGAGGTGGAACATATGGTTGAGGGTGTCATATGGTTCCAACAATTTGATCCGCAGTATGAGATACCCCTTATACATTTACAGTACCAGGCCGATGCATATCGGGGATGAGAGTGTAAATGTAAACTGATTAGACTTAAATCATGCCAAATTTAAGAGCTATCTCGAGAGATTCTTCTTTGGATTGAGCACAATGAGAACCAACATATTTCGCAATGGGGGTGAACAAAAATATAAGAAACCAATTCATATAGAATAAGTCATCAAAGTCAGGAGCTCAACAGACTCTCCTCCTTCTACACCATTCCTAAACATGGTGGGAAAGGCGAGAGGCAGATGTTTGACGGAATGAAGTAAAAATTTTAGTACCAGTATCATGACAAAGAGGTAATTGGAAATATGAAATAAAGGTTTCAAAAAGAGTTGCTAAAGTGGAATGGGTTTCCCTAGCATTATCGACATACCACTTCGTAGCAGCTGCAATGACCGTGCATTGGAACAACCAAAGATGAATGGAGTCATCAATAATAAAATTGGGTGAAGACCACATATGAAAGGGATGAACATGATTGGTTGGGTCATCTCCAGGATTACCCTAAAACTTCGGGATGTTTGAAGGGAGTTTTCTAGACATTGCTAGCCGTGTGGGATTGTGGAGAAGGGAAGCATTGATAAGATGGTTAAAAGCTAAGTGACGTATACCATTGACAAAAGGAAGTAAAGGAGTTAGAGTGACCACACTGGTTGAGGTTCCACGAGTGGGGGTACCCAAGTTGGTACCTGGGTTACCACCCTGGGTTCTTGCACCTCCATTTGTACCTGACATGATAGCGATATGAGGATGAGGGGACACATAATCAATGAATGAGTGAGACGAATCAATAGAATTAGAATTCGTACTAGAATGATGACTCGATGTAGGAATAGGAGGATGAAATTTCACCCGAAGAGGAGAAATGATATGGCCTAAAGAGAAATGAGCGTTAATCCCTCGAATTCAACACGAAAAATTCCTTGGAGGCACTATGTTTTCTAGACTAAGTGATAATTATTGGAAGAAAATAATAAAAAACAACAAGAAAACACCTAGTGCAGTGGTGCCAAGTGTAAACTAACTATTTTAGTGATGTTACTCTAATGCAAGAAAAAAAATCCTATCAAATAAAAATGACTTATAGCCTATAGGTGATCTAAATTCACAAACAATCCTAGATCTACTATTTCATATAGCCTTTCAAATAACTTCTTACTTGAAAAAATCTCATCCCCACAAGCAGAGTTGTCTAGAGAAAGGTTGGGTAGAGGAACAACTACTTCCCACAGCCAGTTCTATAAGTTTTTTCCTAAGATTGGTTAATACGGTTACCTTCATTCCATGGGGGTGGTCAAGTATTGAAATTGATGGTAGTCATTCACCACATAGAATTCCTTTCCATGGGTTGGGTAGACCCCAGGACAACTTCTTAGACGATAACCTAGCCTAATCCCCTCTGAATCAGGTTTCTAATGCACTCTAGCTTTTACCATGGGATGGTTAAATATTCTAAGCTTCCTAATACAAAAACTTATATGTATCCATGATAAGTTACCAATGGGTTTGATTGGAATCTTATCCTACCAACTGTACACCTACACTACATAGATTGTTTGGCCCTAATGACCAAGTGGGCCTAATCTATGTGTTTTGATTTATTAAGCTGTAGTGCTTAAATTATTGGCTTGGTAGTGTTAACCAAGATCTCATTCTCTTAACATGCTAGTGTTTGAAAAGGATGTGTCAAGTGGCTGAGTTAATCAATCATTTTTCATGATGTCATATGCTACTAAAAGTAAAATGCTAAAATACTATAAATGAATCTAAAATGACAAAAAATTGACATGTCATTCAAGCATACAAATTCCACCCACAAGGGATACCAAGAAGTTAAGAAAGAGAAGGAAATCAAGCCACTCAAAGACAGATAAAGAGGCCAAAATATTATATGTCAATGGATTGGGATCTAAATTTGTTAAAGCATTGAAAATGGTGCACACAAACAACAAAAATCAGAAGTGAAAACTACTATAAAGACCAAGAATGAAGCTCTAAGACCTAGGATGCTCAAGGGGATCCTAAGCGGGCGAAGGAAAACCCAAACTCTAAAGTGAGAAAAGGTAAAATAAACCTATCCAATAGATCTAAAAAGTAATAGATCAGATCTAAAAAATAGAGGCTAAAAATGGTGAAAACCCTAGACTCCTTACTAAGCAAATGTCTTCCTAATAATGTCAAGGAGTACTCTAAACCCTATGGGGCTATTTCCTTCCTTACAGAGACAAATTAAGTGGATCTAGACCTAAGGGAGGATGATTTACGAACTTGAGTAACCCAAACAAGTTTGCAGAGAACACTTTTGAAAAAACCATAAAACAAAATTGAAAAATTCAAAAAAGTTATAGAATGTAGGTGTTGATCTGCTTTAAGTGAGAGCACAGTTCTTAGGCCAAAAAGTGTGATCTCAAGTGCACTAAAGGGAAAAAATGTGAACTATATCCTTAGGAGTGTCACTCGACCAATCTCGGACAAATTTTGTGGTCTCGTGCTCGGCTGGTACCTGCGACCTACAGAAAAGACCAGAAACTCGACATAATTTGAAAATTTGACATAATAGCATTTAAAAGTAAAAATTGGGAGTCCTAAAAAATGGTTGAATAAACCCTTAAATTTCTAAAACTTCAATCACATAAGAATGTGGTTATGAAACTAATGGAGTCATGATTTGTTGGATGACAATTGTATAATTAAAGACCCAATGGAGTCGCCATGTGTTAGTGTGGAAAATCTTGGAAGTTACTCCAAAAATCCTCACTTAAGTTATTAGGTGACAAGTGACCCTATCAACAATTTGATGGTTATTTTTTTATAAATTTTCAATACAAATGGTAAATCTGTGGTAAAAGAAAACAAGATCCAAAACAAATAGCAGCAAAATAATGTATCGAAAATAATAACCGAATTAAAAAGAAAATGTTAAACGAATAAATATTTATTGATAACACCTAGTGAAGGAGATATCCAAATTGTTCTAGTGCCCCTCGATGAGATGGGTCCTTTGGTATCCTTTATACTTTAGAAATATAATTCCCTCTCTCAATCGTGTGAAAAAAACCCAATGAAAGAAGAAGAACTCAAATGGGAACTCAAGAAAATGATGATAGTGTTGAAGATGATAATGATCATGGTGAAGAATGGATGTAAAAACCCCCTTTATACAGAAAATTATGGATTTAATCTTGAAAATGGAGAATAATAAAATATTATTGAACAAATTCAGATCTAACTAGTTGGAATACTTTGTTATATTTATTGCAGAGGGAAAAGGAATTTTAGAATGGTTAAATTCAATTATTTGCAAATAATTAACAAATAAAATGATTTATTAATTATTTCGCGTGAAACATGAAATATGTTAAATCAAAATAATTATTAAATAATGATTTAATACTTTTTTTAATAACAAAGATAAGGAATTCTAAATAAATAATGATTTATTTAAATATTCCTAACGGATTTAGTCAAATGTGACAAGGAATAATTATTAAATAATGATTTAGCAATAACTCCTAGAGAAAATCAAATAAATAATGATTTATATAATTATTCTTGTGGAGGGTTTTTTATTTAAAGAAAAAAATAATTTAATAAAAGCGTGTTACTAAATTATTTTCTACACTTAGAGTAATTTTACTATGGTAAAATTAAATCGAGTCGACGTATTTCGATTCACCTAGTTAGAGATTGCTAGGTGATCATTTTTTGGTGAGAAATTCGCGATTACCTTGGTTCACTTTCAAATTTGGATCACTTTATATTTCCTCTTCTACCATGACATTAAAATATTCTTCTTTCTCATGATTGTTCACTTAAAAAAATAGAGGATCTTATTGTCTATATAATGGAACTTTCTCAATATCTGATTCTGATGTCTTCTCTCCATCAACTGCAGCCCATGATTCTTTGGCCTCCTCATTTGAATATTCTCTTTCTTAATCTTTTCCTCAAGTCACATCAATAGAATATATTTTATGGAATACCTTTCCTGAGAAAATATGGATACCATTTAGATCAAGAGGATAATAGTGGAATCCTTTTACCTCAATAGTGTAAGTGGGATGAGCTACATCATTGTTTGCATTTGTAAATCGTGCTACAGGCAGTTAAGTGGGAGTAGACATTTTATATATATGTGGTTGATGTTTTGGGTGTCATGGAGATGGATGGTATAGATGGAATGGTGGTAGGTATGGAGGATATTCAGTTAAATATTCTGAATTTTTCCCATAAGGTTGTTTCTAACCTTTTTTCCAAGATTGGTTTTGGGGCAAAGTTGGCCAAGGTTTCCAAGGAAAGGGTGTTTTAAAATTACTTTGAGATGGTTATGAATAACATTGAAATTGTGAATTAGGCTTTTATAACATAATTCTTTGACTAGGCTTCCAATGTCCTCTTCGTGATACATAACATAACTACTTTGGTGACTCACTTGTTCCACTGTCTTCTTGGTAAAATTTCTTCATCATTGTTATTGATGGGAAATATTTAGTAGCATGTGATTTTGGATGGATAACATAGATATAGACAACTTATTTTTTCTCATTTTATATTATTAACATTTCTACTTATTAACCTACAATGACAACAATTTTTGTTTTAAAGTTATGAATTAAATTTTTAAGTCTAGTTCTACTTATCGATCTTGATGCTGAGTTACTTACTCTTTACCTTCCTTTTGATATGTGTTCCAAATTTCGCAACTTTCTTCACATTATATTTGGTATACATTATCTATACTCATGAAATGAAGGAGATCAATCCACTAATCCCTAATTTTTCTAAGGAATAGGCTTTTTAGTGTGTCAAATCATAAATGAGGTAATTATGCCCTCTTAACATTAGAGATAAATTTGTTTATTAGGTTGTCAAGGCTCTCATCTTCTTTCAAAGTAATTCTAAATATTTCTTGATTAAGGTCATAATATTATATTTTTCTAAAAATATATTTTTCATATCATTACTTGATCTTATTGAATTAGTCCCTAAAATCATGAACAATTTAGGAGCTCTATCCTTCAATATTACCAGAAACAATCTCAATGTTTGAGTGTTTAATAAGTAAAAATAAGATCTGCAAATCATTTCAAATTCAAAGAGAAAGGTTTCTAGATCCTATGACCTTATAGCATAGAATTTGGGAAGGAAAAGTGGAGGGATAAATTGTTTGGTGTGTTTATATTCTTGGGGGCCATAAAACCTCCTATTAGAGGCTTTCATGGGGGTGGTAGACCCCTTGTATGGGTTGCAAGGTAAAACCCTAGGAATTTTGTTCGGACCCTATATTAGGTGGGCAGACCTACCTATAGTTTTTTTGCATGGGTTTCACACATGGTTTTGGGCATGATGGTTTTTTTTGCATGGTATTTTGCATATTTGGTCAAGGGAACCAGGATTATATTCTAATCCAGGGTTAATGGATTGTGGTTTATGAATTATTTGACATGTATATATATGTAATGTAACATTGAAAGCAACATAATGAAAAATAAATATGGTAGTTGTGGTTCTGGCATCTAGGGGAAACTATCTGTGTATTTGTTTTGTGATTCTCACCATTGTGTATTTCATGTTTTTAAAAATTCGTTTACAGGTAATTTTTTTACAGGGTTAAAACCTATGTTTCATATCAAATTTGTTCTCTCTCCAATGTGATGCCTTTGTTGCTCAGGGTTTTTCTTTGGGCCCATGGTAGAAACAATTCAGTGGGTTGTTTGTGGGGCCGATAAATTGAATGGTCAAAGCTTTGAGTTGTGTAAGCTCAAGATGGAGTATATTCTCGTACATAAAGATCAGTGGATTGTTGTAGTTTTGAGTATTGAACCAATGACAATGTCAAAAGAAGATTAGGTGAAGATGGATCAGGAGGAAATGGGAATAATATGCCTTTGTATATCAAATTTTATATTATTCAATGTATTATGGGAATTTACGATGGAGGATTTGTGGGACAATTTAGTGGCTTGTACCAATCCAACTCTGTAGTGAACAAACTATTCCTACAGAAAATGTTGTATAACATGAGGATGAAGGATGGAGACTTCGTGAGAGAGAATCTAAATGCGTTGAATAATGTGGTAATCCAATTGTTTTCTGTTGATATTAAAATTTAAGATTAATATAATTTCATAAATTTGATGTATTATCTACCAGATTCATGAGATAGTCTAATTGTGACAACAGGTAGCAATAAAACTACATTGCAGTTTGATGAAATAGTCTCATCCTTGTTGTCGGAGGGGATTAGACTGAAAATTATGGAGGGAAAGAATGGATATTCATTGTTGGGATGAGGAAGGTCCTAGAACATAAATAAAAACATGTCCTTGAGTTGGAAATGTAAATCTCAAGGAAAACCTGTCAAGATATGTTGGAAATGTTGAAAAGAAGGGAATATGAAATGAACTCTATATCTAAAGCTCCTCAGAAAGGAAAGGGATCTAACAATTCTCTTTCTACATAGGTGAACACCACCTTACATGAAGGTGGGGATGTGTAGTTGGAAGGGTTAGACCACTTCCCTGTGTTCTACATATTCCTACGTTGGCCAAAAATCTGATTCTATAAGCAAAATGGATGACATAGGTGTAAAAAACGTCTTTGAGAAAGATGCATGCAATATTGTTCGAGAATGAGTGGTATTTATTTGGGGAGTTTTGATTAGAAATCTATACAAGCTTTTGGCTACTACTACTATTGATGGGTGAAACAGTTCTGTGGTTCCTGAAAGTGGAAGAGAAAACCTATTGATCTCTAGACAAAATATCATGTTGTGGCATCAAAGGCTTCAACATACTAGTGAGAAGGGTCGTCAAATACTTTATGGTAATTTTAGGGTAGAAGGTATGTTTAATTTCTCTCTCGATTTCAATTTTTATGAAAACTGTGTATATGGGAAGTAGAATTAGGTGAGTTTCCCCTCTCGTACTAAGAGGGTGAAAGGGATATTACAACTTCTGCACAGTGATGTGTTTGGACCTGTATAATTTACATCACTCAATAAGCCTATGTACTATGTGTCATTTATAAATTTATTCTCAAGGAATACATGGATATATTTCATTAAGAAGAAATATGAATTATTTGACAAGTTTAAATAATTTAAGGTTATGGTGGAAAACTGGAAAGAGGAATAATAAAGTGTTGAGGATAGATAATGGTGGAGAGTTACAGAAGAGGTAATTTGAAGGGTTTTGTAATAAGTGTGGGATACCACAACAAAATACTATTCCATACACACCTTAGAAAAACGAAGCTGCGGAAAGAATGAAGATGACATTGATGGAAAATGTAAGAAGCATACTGGGCTGTGTTGGGTTAGGACACAAATTCTAGGCAGAGGTAGTGGAAAATACATGTTACATATTTAATACATGACCTTCATTATCCTTGGAGGATAATACTCCACATGAGGTATGGATGGATTTAAAGTTTATAAGCTTTGGGACCCATAAACAAGGAAGGTTGTGTAACATTTAGAGAGCTGAAAGATGTTATTAAACATGAAGTCCTACGAAAGGAACATGAGAAGATAGTGTTTGAGCTAAAGGAGGAAGAATCACACTCTACAACAGAATAAGAATTATAAGATGAAGAGACACAAACTTCGACTGTGAGAATATCAGTTCGAGAAATAAGGTAAATATTTTATAAAATATGATATCTCAATTTTACATTAAATAATAAAAGGAGTTATAAATGTTTATTATATTTTTATGGATTCATATTAACATGTGTGGTTTTGTTATATTAAAAAGGAAGGAAATGTTTCATTATTACAGTTTTAGTTTTTATAATTATTGACAATGATGCAAAATGAGTATCTTAATTACTCATTAGTTTTTTTGCTATTTTTGTTGAATGCCCGCAAAACCATGAGAAATAATTATTAAGAACATTGATAGATGTATTTTATTAATGTTCTTCTTTGTTGAAGTTATGATGTCCATGAGAAACGGCTATAGCCCTACTTTATTAAATTTTTGTATGTTTTCTTAACACTAACCACAAAATAATATTAAAATGATTTTTTATATATAAATAAATAAAAATATTATTATTTTATATCAAACAGTGGGTACTCTATTAAAAAAATGGTATTTGATTAGCTTTTAAAAATCAATGGTTGACTACACATGATAGCCTTAGTGAGGACTAATAACATCAAATCTTTTATCATGTAAATTAAATTTATTTTCCACTTTATGTAAAATCATACTAAAGTTTATGACATTTCTTTCTTATGATTGGTTTCTCATTTTGCAATGAGAAATCTTCAAAATGTGAATATTATTTTAAAATCATCAATAGCTAAAATATTAAAGTGTTATTCTCACTATCCTCCTCCCTAAACCAAGAACTCTAATTTCTATATTTCTCGAGAATCATTCGAGTTATGTTAGCCACAAGTCAGAGAAAAAAGTTATTTGATGTACAATATTAGCTCAGTAAAAAAAGGAGAGATTTTATTTTCATTTTAAATTTAGAATAAAATATTCTAATGTTTAACCCTTTTTCTATTGTCTTATTCTTTGGTGCCTATAGTATAGAGACACTCTCCCTTTGCAAGTGTCTTTCATCCAACCATGAGAGTTATGAATTTCGTTTATATTGTATGTAAAATAAATAATGAAGTTAATAATAAGTAAATATAAAAAATTTTAATTAAAGAATCATAATTATTTATAAATGCATGACCAATTTATAAACCACTCATACATTAAATCAAGGCTCCTTGGTTGAATAAAATGGATGAAATACGTTTCCTAGTGAAACTGCTAAAAAAGGCTCTTATGATCATATTTAAAAACTAATTTGAAATAATTATTGCTCTCTTCCCTTCCTACTATTTCCTCTCTCTCCTCTCTACCTCTTGCTACTACTCTCCCTTTCCCCTATCTCATATCCTTTCCTTACCCTCGCTCCACTTACTTCCCATAGTCTCGCCTCTCTCTCTTTCTCTCTCTTCACTATATATATATATATATATACACACACATATATATTTCCCATCCAATCCACACCCTTCCCCCATCACTCTCTTTCTCTCTCTCAAGTCCTCTCTCTTTTTCTTCCTCTCTCTCCATTTCTCTTTTGCCTCCCTTTATCTTCCTCTACCTCTCCCTCTCTCTCTCTCTCCCCCTAACTGTCTCAATATATCCCATTTTTTCATCTTCTCCCCTCTTCTCTCACCCTTGTATCAATCTCTCTTTATTTTTTATTTATCTACCCACTAAACATATAAACTCTCTCTCTGTATCTCCCTTGTTACTCTATCTCTCTCCACTTCCCTCTCTCAATGTATTTCTTCTACCCTCCCTCTCTCCCCCTCCAACTCCATCTCTCTATCGCTCCCTCTCTCCTCCTTTATCTCAAGTCATCTCTTTTATCCTTCCCCTCTCTCCCTTTCTTTACTACCTCCCTCTCTCTTCCCCCATATCTCTCTCTCTCTCTCCAATCCTCTAACCAT
>APFE030376385.1:0-56333 GCA_000404065.3 Pinus taeda | reverse complement strand
TAATATTAATATTAGCATTAGTAATATTTTTTGGCATGGAATTAATAATAATTTGGTTCATTGTATTTGGCCCATAGATTCCACACCATTCATCTTGGCTTCAATTACCACTTGTGAGAGTGAAATTTGTTGTACTTGGTCTTGTAATTTTGATATATCATGTTGCATTTCTTCCTCGTCTTCATGAGTCATGCTAGAGATTTCATGTTGCCTACTAGGAATTTCCATTTCCTTTCTTTGGGGAATCAATTAATGTTAATAATTCTTCAATATTCCCTTTGAATTCCATCAAAATAATTTTTCAAACCAAGCTTATGCAAAATTAAAAAAAAAAAACTACACAGTTTTTTCACTTTGTAAGATGACGATATTGAATATGTTGTATCTTTGTAACTGAGGATCTCAAATATCTGAAATTGGGTTCTGTAGTAGCCCTTGGAGTCCTCTTTCTAACCCCATAAGTCTAATCAATATTGAATTCTCCAAGAAAGAGTTATGCCAAATCTTGCATGGTTACCTGATTATAAACTAGTTCAGTAGAGAAAACTTGTGGAAAGTCTAAAAAATATTGAATTCTCGAAGAAAGAGTTATGCCAAATCTTGCATGGTGACCTAATTATAGAAATTTCAATCAAATGCTCAGAGCAAACGTTATGATGATTTTCCCGAGGTCCCTGTTTGGAATGTAATTCAAGAGTCTCCAAAAACACTAACCTCCTCAAATCATATCTCTGAAAATATAGTCATACAAGCTCTAAAGTTTTGACCCATAGTTTATAATGATTTCAGCTCAAATGGGTCTATTTTTTAGCTACTGAAACATCAAAGAAAAAATAGTTATAGCTAAAATTCCACAATGGTCTGTTGGGAGCAGCAAACCCCTAGAATCCAAAGTTGTGATAGAAAATGTTATGAAAAGATCTCACAAAAAGATAGAAAAGAAAGATAAATGTCTTATAATTTAACCTCTTTGAGGGGGAAAGCTCGTTTACATTACCCAAATGAACAATTCTTGGACGATACAAATGAGAAGACCTTCTTTCTATATATAGGAGTCTAAGGGGTCATAATATAATGGTATCCGACATAACAATAATAATGTAAGGGCACAATAATAATAATATGGGGACTACATGGGCACAACAATATAATAAGGGGGAGTTTTACTAATAACAATAATGGATTACACTAGTAGTATACGGACCTAACACACTGATTATTCTACTTGAACAATATAACAATGCAAGAAGAGATACAACTTTAGGTATGGTAAAACTTCTACCATATAAAAAATGTTACAACCTTTACACCCTACAAGGAAAACCATAAATGTAAAATATTTTGAAACAGGTAATAGGGTCTACAATTCTTTGGCAAAAAGCACCATAAACTTTCACACCTAACTATGCAAGGTAAATTAAAAAATATACTCACCATGAAAATTACCTCAATCTATAAATCAAATATTGATTGCAGTTATTTACATGATATGAGTCATACTAAGACAATTTTGACAATGAAAAGTAGGTGAAAAAAATAGGAGAACACATGGAACTCCATGAATGACATGAGACACATTAATCTATCATGGGAGGTGAGGAAAAACTATATATAGGGATCAAAACAAAATAATTTCATGTGGAGACACCCCCACCACCAAAATTGATAAATAAGAAAACAAAAGGTGAAATAATTGAGGCATAACAAGATATATTACTCTACATAGATACCTTACAATTAGAAGAACAAAAGATGGACAAAAAGGTCACTAAATTTCAAAGGAAAGTAGTCAAGCTAGAATTGTCAATGTCTAAGAAAAAAACATTTCCCATCAAAGGCTAATGTGGTCACCATTTCTTAGTAGGCATGAACAATATATTTATTTTGGAATGATAATGTGTATTTGCACATAAAAGCATTAAAATAACAATAGGTATGGATTAAAATTCCCTCTTGATCTAGAATTAAACTAAGGATTAGAGATTAGATACTAATTACTAGAGAAACACTCCCCTTGCCCAACATAATATGTAAAGCATAGTCTAATTGTAAATATCTAAGTCATGTTTTGAGTTCATGTTCAAATGAGGGTTTAATCTTATAAACAAAAATTGTTTATAGTGAGGCATCCAAAGTGAGAAACATGGCTCTTGCCAATTACTTAGCACTCAACTTGTCATTTTCACTCCACAATGATGCAAAATCCTATGGCACGGGAGCCACTCCTCTCATTTTGTGGGATAGGATAGAAGAAACTACTATCATTTTCATGGTCTAGCCAGGAATTGGCTACCATTTAGAAGTTTGGATAGGAGGTTTAAATACAATTTCACACTCTCATTCTAGGGTTTAGTTAGAATCTAAAGTCTATAGTAGGAAATATTAAGTAGAATATAAAATCTTGGTTGATAGTTTGCACTCCATAAATTATTTGTTTCCAAACCTTCTTCATAGAATATTAATTACAATCTAAAACTCTTGGATGGTATTTTTAAATAGAATATAAACCCTTCAACAAGAGTTGTCATTATAGTTTATACTTTGATCTCACATATTTTGTTCAACAATTTGTTTCAGGAACCTCTAGAGTAAAAACTTGTTTAACTCTTGTCCCTTGACGATTGTTAGTCAAACTCTAACTTGAAATATTTTAAAAGTCTTGGGGGGAATATATTTGGTTTTTTACTTGATCCATATTTCAATAGACATATTGTAATTTATCACTACATAAAAAAATCCTTTACACATAGTTGAGGGGAGCATCAATGACTTCAACGCTAATGCAGAAGGTCTTGCCAACAACTGTGACTGGGCAGTTGTGGTATAAGGCAAGGGGTTGTGAGGGTTGACCATCCCATGCATGTAAAACGATGGTGGATGAAGATAGGTTAGGGGAACCAAGTGGATTCCAAACACTAGTGGCCATCATGTATACAGATGTGCGTTCATCAATGATAGACCCCTGGAAAGTGGTAATTCAAATTGACATTGGAATTTGGAAAGAAAGAGATGAAGGTAACATATGATTTTCTGACTTGTCAACATGAAAGGAAATCATATGATCATGTTGAGGATCGATGACATGAAGAGAATATAGAAGAGCTCTTCAATGTGATGGGAATATGGAGAACTTCTAGCATTGACATGGTAGTAAGAGACTATGCCAAGTCATCTAATATGCTATAGGTATGCGCAGCTTTGGCAGAAGAAACATTTCAATGTAATGTACCTTTGGGGATCTTGGATATGACCTTAACCCTAGTTTGATGGATCTATAACTTACTGTCGGGTGTCAATAGAGGCTCGGTAGGCCCTTTGGGGTGGGATTTTGTCGCATACTTGGCAGGTGGCTTGTCGTACTAATGTTATTGAGTCTAGAGATTGACTTGTTCATTATTTACTTCATCAGAATTCATGATGGGAATTGGATAATCATGGTGACTAGATGGAGGAGTTGGCTTAGTAGGTTGACATTGCAAAGATTGGTAAACTATATATCCTTGGTGGGGAAAAGGGTTCCTAAGCACAATGGGTTCAGATGAAGCACGAGGGGGAGGAGGAGTGGAGGGTTATGATATACGAGAAGTTGCTTGAGCTTCCCATGCTTCGCACATATAAGGTAATAGGGGACATCGATGAGTATAATGACCATAGACTCCACAACAAGCATAAGGTTTTCTAATATGAAGACCCTTGTTCAACTTGGACTCACTGCCCTATTGCTGGGTTGCAGAGTTAAGTGGAGGACCCTCAGGGGCAATGGGTGGAATACCCTCATTGCCATGATTAGCTTGAGGCTGATGGTTCCTATTACCCTTCCCATTGTTTCATTTCTTAGGATTCAAGGGATTGGGACTACTATCTTGAGAATAAACATGTCCTTGTGTAGGAGGTAATTCTCGCAGTGGAGGGGAGCAGGCATGGGGGGCTCGAGCATTGTTACTGAAGGATCTCAAGTGCTAGGTCATACATATGAACAATATGTAGATGTGGCAACATTGGTATAAGTAGGCGATGCAACAACTAGCTTAATAATTTCTTGATGTGAAGGAGGATATGCATATGGCCTGCTAGAACCTGGATAAGGATTTCCTTGAGGAGGAATGGGAGAGGGATAATTGTACATGGAAGTGGTCCCTCCCTGAGCTTGATCATAACCCATATGAGGTGGAACATATGGTTGAGGGTGTCATATGGTTCCAACAATTTGATCCGCAGTATGAGATACCCCTTATACATTTACAGTACCAGGCCGATGCATATCGGGGATGA
The DNA here is from genome assembly GCA_000404065.3 of Pinus taeda. Taxonomy (NCBI): domain Eukaryota; kingdom Viridiplantae; phylum Streptophyta; class Pinopsida; order Pinales; family Pinaceae; genus Pinus; species Pinus taeda. The sequence continues at coordinate 52,061 of APFE030376385.1, read as the reverse complement.
GAGTGTAAATGTAAACTGACTAGACTTAAATCATGCCCAATTTAAGAGCTATCTCGAGAGATTCTTCTTTGGATTGAGGACAATGAGAACCAACATATTTCGCAATGGGGGTGAACAAAAATATAAGAAACAAATTCATATAGACTAAGTCATCAAAGTCAGGAGCTCAACAGGCTCTCCTCCTTCTACACCATTCCTAAACATGGTGGGAAAGGCGAGAGGCAAATGTTTGACAGAATGAAGTAAAAATTTTAGTACCAGTATCATGACAAAGAGGTAATTGGAAATATGAAATAAAGGTTTCAAAAAGAGTTGCTAAAGTGGAATGGGTTGCCCTAGCATTATCGACATACCACTTCGTAGCAGCTGCAATGACCGTGCATTGGAACAACCAAAGATGAATGGAGTCATCGATAATAAAATTGGGTGAAGACCACATATGAAAGGGATGAACATGATTGGTTGGGTCATCTCCAGGATTACCCTAAAACTTTGGGATGTTTGAAGGGAGTTTTCTAGACATTGCTAGCCATGTGGGATTGTCGAGAAGGGAAGCATTGATAAGATGGTTAAAATCTAAGTGACGTATACCATTGACAAAAGGAAGTAAAGGAGTCAAAGTGACCACACTAGTTGAGGTTCTGCGAGTGGGGGTACCCAAGTTGGTACCTGGATTACCACCCTGGGTTCTTGCACCTCCATTTGTACCTGACATGATAGCGATATGAGGATGAGGGGACACGTAATCAATGAATGAGTGAGAAGAATCAATAGAATTAGAATTCGTATTAGAATGATGACTCGATGTAGGAATAGGAGGATGAAATTTCACCCGAAGAGGAGAAATGATATGGCCTAAAGAGAAATGAGCGTTAATCCCTCGAATTCAACACGAAAGATTCCTTGGAGGCACTATGTTTTCTAGACTAAGTGATAATTATTGGAAGAAAATAATGAAAAACAACAAGAAAACACCTAGTGCAGTGGTGCCAAGTGTAAACTAACTATTTTAGTGATGTTACTCTAATGCAAGAAAAAAAATCCTATCAAATAAAAATGACTTATAGCCTATAGGTGATCTAAATTCACAAACAATCCTAGATCTACTATTTCATATAGCCTTTCAAATAACTTCTTACTTGAAAAAATCTCATCCCCACAAGCAGAGTTGTCTAGAGAAAGGTTGGGTAGAGGAGCAACTGCTCCCCACAGCCAGTCCTATAAGTTTTTTCCTAAGATTGGTTAATACGGTTACATTCATTCCATGGGGGTGGTCAAGTATTGCAATTGATGGTAGTCATTCACCACATAGAATTCCTTTCCATGGGTTGGGTAGACCCCAGGACAACTTCTCAGACGATAACCTAGCCTAATCCCCTCTGAATCAGGTTTCTAATGCACTCTAGCTTTTACCATGGGATGGTTAAATATTCTAAGCTTCCTAATACAAAAACTTATATGTATCCATGAGAAGTTACCAATGGGTTTGATTGGAAGCTTATCCTACCGACCGTACACCTACACTACATAGATTATTTGGCCCTAATGACCAATTGGGCTTAATCTATGTGTTTTCATTTATCAAGCTGTAGTGCTTAAATTATTGGCTTGGTAGTGTTAACCAAGATCTCATTCTCTTAACATGCTAGTGTTTGAAAAGGATGTGTCAAGTGGCTGAGTTAATCAATCATTTTTCATGATGTCATATGCTACTAAAAGTAAAATGCTAAAATACTATAAATGAATCTAAAATGACAAAAAATTGACATGTCAATCAAGCATACAAATTCCACCCACAAGGGATACCAATAAGTTAAGAAAGAGAAGGAAATCAAGCCACTAAAAGACAGATAAAGAGGCCAAAATATTTTATGTCAATGGATTGGGATCTAAATTTGTTAAAGCATTGAAAATGGTGCACACAAACAACAAAAATCAGAAGTGAAAACTACTATAAAGGACAAGAATGAAGCTCTAAGACCTAGGATGCTCAAGGGGATCCTAAGGGGGCGAAGGAAAACCCAAACTCTAAAGTGAGAAAAGGTAAAATAAACCTATCCAACGGATCTAAAAAGTAATAGATCAGATCTAAAAAATAGAGGCTAAAAATGGTGAAAACCCTAGACTCCTTACTAAGAAAATGTCTTCCTAACAATGTCAAGGAGTACTCTAAACCCTATGGGGCTATTTCCTTCCTTACAGAGACAAATTAAGTGGATCTAGACCTAAGGGAGGATGATTTACGAACTTGAGTAACCCAAACAAGTTTGCAGAGAACACTTTTGAAAAAACCATAAAACAAAATTGAAAAATTCAAAAAAGTTATAGAATGTAGGTGTTGATCTGCTTTAAGTGAGAGCACAGTTCTTGGGCCAAAAAGTGTGATCTCAAGTGCACTAAAGGGGAAAAATGTGCACTATATCCTTACCAGTGTCACTCGACCAATCTCGGACAAATTTTGTGGTCTCGTGCTCGGCTGGTACCTGCGACCTACAGAAAAGACCAGAAACTCGACATAATTTGAAAATTTGACATAATAGCATTTAAAAGTAAAAATTGGGAGTCCTAAAAAATGGTTGAATAAACCCTTAAATTTCTAAAACTTCAATCACATAAGAATGTGGTTATGAAACTAATGGAGTCATGATTTGTTGGATGACAATTGTATAATTAAAGACCCAATGGAGTCGCCATGTGTTAGTGTGGAAAATCTTGGAAGTTACTCCAAAAATCCTCACTTAAGTTATTAGGTGACAAGTGACCCTATCAACAATTTGATGGTTATTTTTTTATAAATTTTCAATACAAATGGTAAATCTGTGGTAAAAGAAAACAAGATCCAAAACAAATAGCAGCAAAATAATGTATCGAAAATAATAACCGAATTAAAAAGAAAATGTTAAACGAATAAATATTTATTGATAACACCTAGTGAAGGAGATATCCAAATTGTTCTAGTGCCCCTCGATGAGATGGGTCCTTTGGTATCCTTTATACTTTAGAAATATAATTCCCTCTCTCAATCGTGTGAAAAAAACCCAATGAAAGAAGAAGAACTCAAATGGGAACTCAAGAAAATGATGATAGTGTTGAAGATGATAATGATCATGGTGAAGAATGGATGTAAAAACCCCCTTTATACAGAAAATTATGGATTTAATCTTGAAAATGGAGAATAATAAAATATTATTGAACAAATTCAGATCTAACTAGTTGGAATACTTTGTTATATTTATTGCAGAGGGAAAAGGAATTTTAGAATGGTTAAATTCAATTATTTGCAAATAATTAACAAATAAAATGATTTATTAATTATTTCGCGTGAAACATGAAATATGTTAAATCAAAATAATTATTAAATAATGATTTAATACTTTTTTTAATAACAAAGATAAGGAATTCTAAATAAATAATGATTTATTTAAATATTCCTAACGGATTTAGTCAAATGTGACAAGGAATAATTATTAAATAATGATTTAGCAATAACTCCTAGAGAAAATCAAATAAATAATGATTTATATAATTATTCTTGTGGAGGGTTTTTTATTTAAAGAAAAAAATAATTTAATAAAAGCGTGTTACTAAATTATTTTCTACACTTAGAGTAATTTTACTATGGTAAAATTAAATCGAGTCGACGTATTTCGATTCACCTAGTTAGAGATTGCTAGGTGATCATTTTTTGGTGAGAAATTCGCGATTACCTTGGTTCACTTTCAAATTTGGATCACTTTATATTTCCTCTTCTACCATGACATTAAAATATTCTTCTTTCTCATGATTGTTCACTTAAAAAAATAGAGGATCTTATTGTCTATATAATGGAACTTTCTCAATATCTGATTCTGATGTCTTCTCTCCATCAACTGCAGCCCATGATTCTTTGGCCTCCTCATTTCAATATTCTCTTTCTTAATCTTTTCCTCAAGTCACATCAATAGAATATATTTTATGGAATGCCTTTCCTGAGAAAATATGGATACCATTTAGATCAAGAGGATAATTTGGGAATCCTTTTACCTCAATAGTGTAAGTGGGATGAGCTACATCATTGTTTGCATTTGTAAATCGTGCTACAGGCAGTTAAGTGGGAGTAGACATTTTATATATATGTGGTTGATGTTTTGGGTGTCATGGAGATGGATGGTATAGATGGAATGGTGGTAGGTATGGAGGATATTCAGTTAAATATTGTGAATTTTTACCATAAGGTTGTTTCCAACCTTTTTTCCAAGATTGGTTTTGGGGAAAAGATGGCCAAGGTTTCCAAGGAAAGGGTGTTTTAAAATTACTTTGAGATGGTTATGAATAACATTGAAATTTTGAATTAGGCTTTTATAACATACTTCTTTGACTAGGCTTCCAATGTCCTCTTCGTGATACATAACATAACTACTTTGGTGACTCACTTGTTCCACTGTCTTCTTGGTAAAATTTATTCATCATTGGTATTGATGGGAAATATTTAGTAGCATGTGATTTTGGATGGATAACATAGATATAGACAACTTATTTTTTCTCATTTTATATTATTAACATTTCTACTTATTAACCTACAATGACAACAATTTTTGTTTTAAAGTTATGAATTAAATTTTTAAGTCTAGTTCTACTTATCGATCTTGATGCTGAGTTACTTACTCTTTACCTTCCTTTTGATATGTGTTCCAAATTTCGCAACTTTCTTCACATTATATTTGGTATACATTATCTATACTCATGAAATGAAGGAGATCAATACAATAATCCCTAATTTTTCTAAGGAATAGTCTTTTTAGTGTGTCAAATCATAAATGAGGTAATTATGCCCTCTTAACATTAGAGATAAATTTGTTTATTAGGTTGTCAAGGCTCTCATCTTCTTTCAAAGTAATTCTAAATATTTCTTGATTAAGGTCATAATATTATATTTTTCTAAAAATATATTTTTCATATCATTACTTGATCTTATTGAATTAGTCCCTAAAATCATGAAAAATTTAAGAGCTCTATCCTTCAATATTACTAGAAACAATCTCAATGTTTGAGTGTTTAATAAGTAACAATAAGATCTGCAAATCATTTCAAATTCAAAGAGAAAGGTTTCTAAATCCTATGACCTTATACCATAGAATTTGGGAAGGAAAAGTGGAGGGATAAATTGTTTGGTGTGTTTTATATTCTTGGGGGCCATAAAACCTCCTATTAGAGGCTTTCATGGGGGTGGTAGACCACTTGTATGGGTTGCAAGGCAAAACCCTAGGAATTTTTTTCGAACCCTATATTAGGTGGGCAGACCTACCTATAGTTTTTTGCATGGGTTTCACACATGGTTTTGGGCATGATGGTTTTTTGTGCATGGTATTTTGCATATTTGGTCAAGGGAACTACGATTATATTCTAATCCAGGGTTAATGGATTGTGGTTTATGAATGATTTGACATGTATATATATGTAATGTAACATTGAAAGGAACATAATGAAAAATAAATATGGTAGTTGTGGTTCTGGCATCTAGGGGAAACTATCTGTGTATTTGTTTTGTGATTCTCACCATTGTGTATTTCATGTTTTTAAAAATTCGTTTACAGGTAATTTTTTTACAGGGTTAAAACCTATGTTTCATATCAAATTTGTTCTGTCTCCAATGTGATACCTTTGTTGCTCAGGGTTTTTCTTTGGGCCCGTGGTAGAAACAATTCAGTGGGGTGTTTGTGGGGCCGATAAATTGAATGGTCAAAGCTTTGAGTTGTGTAAGCTCAAGATGGAGTATATTCTCGTAGATAAATATCAGTGGATTGTTGTAGTTTTGAGTATTAAACCAATGGCAATGTCAGAAGAAGATTAGGTGAAGATGGATCAGGAGGAAATGTGAATAATATGCCTTTGTATATCAAATTTTATATTATTCAATGTATTATGGGAATTTACGATGGAGGATTTGTGGGACAATTTAGGGGTTTGTACCAATCCAACTCTGTAGTGAACAAACTATTCCTACAAAAAATGTTGTATAACATGAGGACGAAGGATGGAGACTTTGTGAGAGAGAATCTAAATGCGTTGAATAATGTGGTAATCCAATTGTTTTCTGTTGATATTAAAATTTAAGATTAATATAATTTCATAAATTTGATGTATTATCTACCAGATTCATGAGATAGTCTAATTGTGACAATATGTAGCAATAAAACTACATTGCAGTTTGATGAAATAGTCTCATCCTTGTTGTCGGAGGGGATTAGACTGAAAAGTATGGAGGGAAAGAATGGATATTCGTTGTTGGGATGAGGAAGGTCCTAGAACATAAATAAAAATATGTCCTTGAGTTGGAAATGTAAATGTCAAGGAAAACCTGTCAAGATATGTTGGAAATGTTGAAAAGAAGGGAATATGAAATGAACTCTATATCTAAAGCTCCTCAGAAAGGAAAGGGATCTAACAATTCTCTTTCTACATAGGTGAACACCACCTTACATGAAGGTGGGGATGTGTACTTGGCTTCTTCTTTAAGTACACATGTAGATCACGAGGCATAGTTGACTGAATCAGGTACATCCTTTCACTTCACTCCCCATAGGGAGTGGTTTTTCGAGTGTGAGAAATATGATGGCGGTGATATCTTCTTAGGGGATGATAGGACAGCTAAATCATTGGACATGGAAAATTCAAGTTGAATTTGTAAGTTGGAAGGGTTAGACCACTTCCCTGTGTTCTACATATTCCTACGTTGGCCAAAAATCTGATTCTATAAGCAAGATGGATGACGTAGGTGTAAAAAACGTCTTTGAGAAAGATGCATGCAATATTGTTCGAGAATGAGTGGTATTTATTTGGGGAGTTTTGATTAGAACTCTATACAAGCTTTTGGGTAGTACTACCATTGATGGGTGAAATAGTTCTGTGGTTCCTGAAAGTGGAAGAGAAAACCTATTGATCTCTAGAGAAAATATCATGCTATGGCATCAAAGGCTTCAACATACTGGGGAGAAGGGTCGTCAAATACTTTATGGTAATTTTAGGGTAGAAGGTATGTTTAATTTCTCTCTCGATTTCAATTTTTATGAAAACTGTGTATATGGGAAGTAGAATTAGGTGAGTTTCCCCTCTCGTACTAAGAGGGTGAAAGGGATATTATAGCTTGTGCACAGTGATGTGTTTGGACCTGTATAATTTACATCACTCAATAAGTCTATGTACTATGTGTCATTTATAAATGTATTCTCAAGGAATACATGGATATATTTCATTAAGAAGAAATATGAATTATTTGACAAGTTTAAATAATTTAAGGTTATGGTGGAAAACTAGAAAGAGGAATAATAAAGTGTTGAGGATAGATAATGGTGGAGAGTTACAGAAGAGGTAATTTGAAGGGTTTTGTAATAAGTGTGGGATACCACAACAAAATAATATTCCATACACACCTTAGAAAAACGAAGCTGCGGAAAGAATGAAGATGACATTGATGGAAAATGTAAGAAGCATACTGGGCTGTGTTGGGTTAGGACACGAATTCTAGGCAGAGGTAGTGGAAAATGCATGTTACATATTTAATACATGACCTTCATTATCCTTGGAGGATAATACTCCACATGAGGTATGGATGGATTTAAAGTTTATAAGCTTTGGGACCCATAAACAAGGAAGGTTGTGTAGCATTTAGAGAGCTGAAAGATGTTATTAAACATGAAGTCCTACGAAAGAAACATGAGAAGATAGTGTTTGAGCTAAAGGAGGAAGAATCACACTCTACAACAGAATAAGAATTATAAGATGAAGAGACACAAACTTCGACTGTGAGAATATCAGTTCGAGAAATAAGGTAAATATTTTATAAAATATGATATCTCAATTTTACATTAAATAATAAAAGGAGTTATAAATGTTTATTATATTTTTATGGATTCATATTAACATGTATGGTTTTGTTATATTAAAAAGGAAGGAAATGTTTCATTATTAGAGTTTTAGTTTTTATAATTATTGAGAATGATGCAAAATGAGTATCTTAATTACTCATTAGTTTTTTTGTATTTTTGTTGAATGCCCGCAAAACCATGAGAAATAATTATTAACATTGATAGATGTATTTTATTAATGTTCTTCTTTGTTGAGGTTATGATGTCCATGAGAAACAACTATAGCCCTACTTTATCAAAAATTTTGTATGTTTTCTTAACACTAACCACAAAATAATATTAAAATGATTTTTTATATATAAATAAATAAAAATATTATTATTTTATATCAAACATTGGGTACTCTATTAAAAAAATGGAATTTGATTAGCTTTTAAAAATCAATGGTTGACTACACATGATAGCCTTAGTGAGGACTAATAACATCAAATCTTTTATCATGTAAATTAAATTTATTTTCCACTTTATGTAAAATCATACTAAAGTTTATGACATTTCTTTCTTATGATTGGTTTCTCATTTTGCAATGAGAAATCTTCAAAATGTGTATATTATTTTAAAATCATCAATAGCTAAAATATTAAAGTGTTATTCCCAGTATCCTCCTCCCTAAACCAAGAACTCTAATTTCTATATTTCTCAAGAATCATTCGAGTTATGTTAGCCACAAGTCAGAGAAAAAAGTTATTTGATATACAATATTAGCTCAGTAAAAAAAGGAGAGATTTTATTTTCATTTTAAATTTAGAATAAAATATTCTAATGTTTAACCCTTTTTCTATTGTCTTATTCTTTGGTGCCTATAGTATGGAGACACTCTCCTTTTGCAAGTGTCTTTCATCCAACCATGAGAGTTATCAATTTCGTCTATATTGTATGTAAAATAAATAATGAAGTTAATAATAAGTAAATATAAAAAAATTTAATTAAAGAATCATAATTATTTGTAAATGCATTATCAATTTATAAAGTCCCATCTCATACATCGAAATCGAGCTCCTTGGGTTGAAATAAAATGGATGAAATGAGTTTCCTAGTGAACTACTACAAAAAGGGGATTTTAGGATCATATTTAAAACAAATTTTGAACTAATTCTTGCTCTCTTCCCTCCTACTATCCTCTCTCCCTCTCTATCCATCTTGCTTACTACTCTCTTTCCCCCCTCCATCTCCATATCTCTTTCCCTACCTCGCTCCACTTACTCCCATAGTCTCTCTCTCTCCCTCTCTCTCTCTCTCTCTCTCTCTCTCTCTCACTATATATATATACACACACACACATATATATTTCCCATCCAATCCACACCCTTCCCCCATCACTCTCTTTCTCTCTCTTTCCTCCTCTTTTTTCCTCTCCTCATTTCTCTTTGCCTCCCTGTATCTTCCTCTCCCTCTTCTCCTCTCTTCTTTTCTCTCCCCTAACTGTCTCAATATATCCCATTTTTTCATCTTCTCCCCTCTTCTCTCACCCTTGTATCAATCTCTCTTTCTTTTTTATTTATCTACCCACTAAACATATAAACTCTCTCTCTGTATCTCCCTTGTTACTCTGTCTCTCTCCACTTCCCTCTCTCTATGTATTTCTTCTGCCCTCCCTCTCTCCCCCTCCAACTCCATCTCTCTATCGCTCCCTCTCTCCTCCTTTATCTCAAGTCATCTCTTTTATCCTTCCCCTCTCTCCCTTTCTTTACTACCTCCCTCTCTCTTCCCCCATCTCTCTCTCTGTCTCCAATCCTCTAACCATCTCCCTCCCTCTATCCTTCCTTCTCCCACCTCCATCTTTATTTATCCATCTCCTTCCCTGTATCCTTCTCTCTCCCACCTCCATATTTATTTCTCCATCTCCCTCTCTTACCCATATCTAACTCTCTCACTCGTCTCTCTATCTCTCTTCATTTTTCCTCTCCCCCTTCCTTCATTTTATCTCCATATATCGCTTCTCACTCCCAGTATCTCTCCAACTCTATAACTTTGTCTTTGGTCCTCCCTCCCATATATATCTAAAGTTAACGATTATATCATGATACATTAATATGTATTAGAATATAACCAATTTAATATTGTATTAATAAAATATTATTTAATTTATTATTATTATTAATATTATGGTATATTAATATGAATATTATATATAATAATAATAATATTTTCAATATAATATTAGATTAATAATATTTTTTTGGCATGGAATTAATAATAAATTTGTTCATTGTATTGGCCCATAGATTCCACACCATTCATCTTGGCTTCAATTACCTCTTGTGAGAGTGAAATTGTTGTACTTGTCTTGTAATTTGATATATCATGTTGACATTTCTTCTCGTCTTCATGAGTCATGCTAGAGATTTTCATGTTGCCTACTAGGAATTTCCATTTCCTTTCTTTGGGGAATCAATTAATGTTAATAATTCTTCAATATTCCCTTTGAATTCCATCAAAATAATTTTTCAACCAAGCTTATGCAAAATTTAAAAAAAAAAAAAAACTACACAGTTTTTTCACTTTGTAAGATGACGATATTGAATATGTTGTATCTCTGTAATTGAGGATCTCAAATATCTGAAATTGGGTTCTGTAGTAGCCCTTGGAGTCCTATTTCTAACCCCATAAGTCTAATCAATATTGAATTCTCCAAGAAAGAGTTATGCCAAATCTCGCATGGTGACCTGATTATAAACTAGTTCAGTAGAGAAAACTTGTGGAAAGTCTAAAAAATATTGAATTCTCGAAGAAAGAGTTATGCCAAATCTTGCATGGTGACCTAATTATAGACTAGTTCAGTAGAGAAAACTTGTATGAAATTCCACGTGTCACTGTTTCGACCTTTGTACCTGAGGCTGATATAGGGAAAACTATAGTTTGTACCCTTTATGGAAATTCTTACGAAATTTCAATCAAATGCTCAGAGCAAACGTTATGATGATTTTCCCGAGGTCACCTGTTTGGAATGTAATTCAAGAGTCTCCAAAAACACTAACCTCCTCAAATCATATCTCTGAAAATATAGTGATACAAGCTCTAAAATTTTGACCCATAGTTCATAATGATTTCAGCTCAAATGGGTTTGTTTTTTAGCTACTGAAACATCAAAGAAAAAATAGTTATAGCTAAAATTCCGCAATGGTCTGTTGGGAGCATCAAACCCCTAGAATCCAAAGTTGTGATAGAAAATGTTATGAAAAGATCTCACAAAAAGATAGAAAAGAAAGATAAACGTCTTATAATTTAACCTCTTTGAGGGGGAAAGCTCGTTTACATTACCCAAATGAACAATTCTTGGACGATACAAATGACAAGACCTGCTTTCTATATATAGGAGTCTAAGGGGTCATAATATAATGGTATCCTACATAACAATAATAATGTAAGGGCACAATAATAATAATATGGGGACTACATGGGCACAACAATATAATAAGGGGGAGTTTTACTAATAACAATAATGGATTACACTAGTAGTATACGGACCTAACACACTGATTATTCTACTTGAACAATATAACAATGCAAGAAGAGATACAACTTTAGGTATGGTAAAACTTCTACCATATAAAAAATGTTACAACCTTTACACCCTACAAGGAAAACCATAAATGTAAAATATTTTGAAACAAGTAATAGGGTCTACAATTCTTTGGCAAAAAGCACCATAAACTTTCACACCTAACTATGCAAGGTAAATTAAAAAATATATTCACCATGAAAATTACCTCAATCTATAAATCAAATATTGATTGCAGTTATTTACATGATATGAGTCATACTAAGACAATTTTGACAATGAAAAGTAGGTGAAAAAAATAGGAGAACACATGGAACTCCATGAATGACATGAGACACATTAATCTATCATGGGAGGTGAGGAAAAAGTATATATAGGGATCACAACAAAATAATTTCATGTGGAGACACCCCCACCACCAAAATTGATAAATAAGAAAACAAAAGGTGAAATAATTGAGGCATAACAAGATATATTACTCTACATAGATACCTTACAATTAGAAGAACAAAAGATGGACAAAAAGGTCACTAAATTTCAAAGGAAAGTAGTCAATCTAGAATTGTCAATGTCTAAGAAGAAAAACATTTCCCATCAAAGGCTAATGTGGTCACCATTTCTTAGTAGGCATGAACAATATATTTATTTTGGAATGATAATGTGTATTTGCACATAAAAGCATTAAAATAACAATAGGTATGGATTAAAATTCCCTCTTGATCTAGAATTAAACTAAGGATTAGAGATTAGATACTAATTACTAGAGAAACACTCCCCTTGCCCAACATAATATGTAAAGCATAGTCTAATTGTAAATATCTAAGTCATGTTTTGAGTTCATGTTCAAATGAGGGTTTAATCTTAGAAACAAAAATTGTTTATAGTAAGGCATCCAAAGTGAGAAACATGGCTCTTTCCAATTACTTGGCACTCAACTTGTCATTTTCACTCCACAATGATGCAAAATCCTATGGCACGGGAGCCACTCCTCTCATTTTGTGGGATAGGATAGAAGAAACTACTATCATTTTCATGGTCTAGCCAAGAATTGGCTACCATCTAGAAGTTTAGATAGGAGGTTTAAATATAATTTCACACTCTCACTCTAGGGTTTAGTTAGAATCTAAAGTCTATAATAAGAAATATTAAGTAGAATATAAACTCTTGGTTGATAGTTTGCACTCCATAAATTAATTTTTTTCAAACCTTCTTCATAGAGTATTAATTACAATCTAAAACTCTTGGATGGTATTTCTAAATAGAATATAAACCCTTCAACAAGAGTTGTCATTATAGTTTATACTTTGATCTCACATATTTTGTTCAACAATTTGTTTCAGGAACCTCTAGAGTAAAAACTTGTTTAACTCTTGTCCCTTGACGATTGTTAGTCAAACTCTAACTTGAAATATTTTAAAAGTCTTGGGGGGAATATATTTGGTTTTTTACTTGATCCATATTTCAATAGACATATTGTAATTTATCACTACATAAAAAAATCCTTTACACATTTTCCCATTTCCACCCATTAATTTCTAGGAACCCTAAAATAAATTCTAATCCCAAGGTCACAAATGTGGTAGTATTCATTTATACTTATCTAATTAGCATTACAAAACATGATATATCAAATTGAATCATATTACCCAACTAATCCCTATAAAACTATATTAATTTCCCATAAAACTATACACAACTTGTTATCACTAAGAATGATGGCATAATAATAGTAATTCAACTTCATAGAGGATGGGACTCATTTTTTTTTGTTATAAGGGGACTACTTCTAGGTAGCTATATGATTGCTAAAGTCTAAAGCCTAAAGGTAGAGATACTCTACAATACTCTTTAATTGAGATTATGACCTCCTAGATTGAAACACATATTGCTAAACATTAAACATTACAATCTAAATATCTTATTCAACTTATACTTATCCATATGAAATTTCTACAAAAATTAAGTTTTATTTCTTTTATAAAATACAACATGCTATCAATAGTAATAATTGTAAAGCTAACCTATATTCACCTTAAATCCAAACTTTTTTTAATTTTCAATTTATATATACATATATAAATTTACTTATTATTTATGTGTTTCCATATCAAACTTCCCTAAAAATTACATTTTATTTATTTTATAAAATACAAATAATGATTGTATGGTTAAGCTATATTGAAGATAAACTCATTTTTTTTTACTATTTAATTTTATATCAGGCACACATAAATTTAATTATTAAAAAAGCTAATAAAATATAAAATAAAAATAAATTTATGAGTGGTGTATTATATATTGTTTAATTTATTTTATATTTCTAACGAATAACTAACTAGTCTCTTTGCTCTTACACATACAACATAACTTACTCTTTATGGTGTAAAACACATATATGCTTTACCTGGACAAACTACGAATATTAAGAAATAATGAATTCAGATTAAACCATTAAAATTTTGAGTTTTCCTCATTGGCTATCAAGTTTCGTTTAATACCTGGAATAATTTGAAAGAAAAATACCCAATGTTCCAAATTCTTTAAGTTTATTAAAACAAACAACGATATTGATGTAAGGACGCGACGCCTACATTTAAAGGAAATTAATGCTTATAAATAGAGAAGAAAGAGGTGGGGTATTCACATGGTTATAATCACGGACAGCCGTTGAAGTCCTTTGCTTATTCCCGCTGAACTTTTCTTCAATCCCAACGACTTTTCTTGGGTTGCATCGTAGTAATTGTGGTATCTAGAGAACCAGGATGGCGGGAGGCAGTAAGTCTACTGCGTGCATGAAGAGACTGATGGCTGATCTGAAGAGTCTGGAAGATGACGCTCCTCCAGGTGTTAGCGCAGAACCGCGAGAAGACAATCTTATGATATGGGATGCCGTTATTTTCGGGTATGTATAGTAGGGTTTCTGTAATTTGATATGTCTCCTTCATCATTAAATAATAATAATCACACATCTCTGCTTCTAAAATTTCGATTCATCTGAATACGCTCCTTCTAGTTGACTGACCTGTGTCCATAATTGTTTGCAGGCCTCTGGACACTCCATGGGATGGCGGTGAGTATTTCCCCAAAATAAGACTTCCTGTCTACTTCAGAAATTTCGATTGACTGAACCTGATGAGTTTCGTATCGCAAATTTGTAGGCATATTCAAGTTAACGCTCGAGTTCACGGAGAATTACCCTAACAAACCTCCAAAAGTGAGGTTTGTGTCGAAAATGTTTCACCCGAATAGTAAGTGTTGTCTACCCAAATTTAATTTCTTAGTTTTCAGCAAATACAAATTGATTATTCATTACGTTTATTTAATAGTATTTGATGTTGTAAGAACAATGAAATCTGCCCTTCTTCTTCTCAAACTCTTACCGGGCATCATATCAGGTCATAGTTTTAAAAATCTCTTTTGTAATCATCAACGGAGTGATGTTTGGTTCGTCATGTGCAGTTTATCCAGATGGTGGTATTTGCTTGGACATTTTGCGAGACAAGTGGTGCCCAGCCTACGATGTCGCAACAGTTCTGGCTTCAATTCAGGTATATTTTTGGTTGTGAGGTGTTCTTATAATGTGGCATTGTAAAAGAAGGGAAATATAATCTACAAATCCTTTTAGCTGCAGTATTATTGCTTCTCAATACTTATGTTTGTATCATTTGGGTGCAGTCATTATTGCCTGACCCAAATCCACGTTCTCCTGCGAATGAAGACGCTTCTAATTTCTACCTCAGTGATGTCAAAGAATATAAAAGAAGGGTCCGCCAGGTTGTTGAAGAGAGCTTGTCTGAATTATAACAGAAAATTAACGTGCTCATAAATATTAGAATTTGGTTTCGATTAGGACTGTTGTGCTAAATTAATATGTCGATTTTCACGTGGTCAAGTCCAGCAGAAAAAGATAAAATGCGTAATTCAAATTTTAAATTTTCATACTTTTCCAAATATACGAAAAGCGAGAGATGACATGATGCACATAACTATGTTTCAATACTCTATATTTTCTTTTAATAGATCGGGACGTGTAAAGCAGAGTATTTGTTTATTTATTTATTTATGGTTATGATAAGGATTAGGAATTACTTTTATTATTATTATTTTTTAAAATATCATATTAATAATAAAAGGAATTAAAAAATATTTATTATATTTTTATGGATTAATATTAACCAGTGTGGTTTTGTTATATTGAAATAGAAATAAATGCTTGAATATTATATAGTTTTTTTTTAATTATTAGTGATGGTGCAAAATGAAGGTTTTAATTACTTATTGGTTTTTTTTTTGCTATTTTTGTTGAATACTTGCAAAATTCCCTGAAAACATTATTAAGAACATTTAAGGAGACATAATTGTAGCTCTATTTTATTAAAGTTATGTTTTGTTAAAGTTAATAAAAAAAAATATTAAAATGTTGTTTTTAAATAAATAAATAAAAATATTATTATTCTATATTAAATATTGGGTAGTATATAAAAAAAAATGGAATTTGATTGTTTTTTAACAATCAATGGTTCACTACATATGATAGCCTTAGTGAGGGCTAATAACATCAAATCTTCTATCAAATAAGCAGAATTTATTTTTTACTTCATGTAAAATCATATTAAATTTTATGGCATTTCTTTCTTATGATTGGTTTCTCATTTTATATCCATCTTTATATCCATCTTTATATCCCTCCCTCTCTCCCCAAGTTATCAAATCTTGTCTCTCCTCCTTCCTCTCTCTCCCTTTCTCTTTGACCTCCCTCTCTCTTCCCCCATCTCTCTCCCCCCCCCCCATCCAGTCCACTTTCTTCCCCTATCACTCACTTACTCTGTCTCAAGTCCTCTCTCCTTTCCTTTCCCTCCCTCTCTCTAACATCGAATTCTTTCTCTCTCTCTCCTTAAATAGGTGAATATATCCCCCTTGTATGCATCTCTCTTTCTTTGTCTATTTATCTCTTCATATTAATTCACTCTCCCCCTCCAACTACATCTCTTTGTCCATCCCTCTCTCCTCTCTCTCAAGTCCTCCCTTTTATCCTTCCTCTCTATGTATTCATTCTTCCCTCCCGCTCTCCCCCTCTAACTCCATCTCTTTATCCCTTCCTCTCTCCTTGTCTCTCTCAAGTCCTCTCTTTCATCCTTCCAGTCTCTCCCTTTTGCTACTACCTCCCTCACTCTTCCCCCATCTCTCTCTCTCTCTCTCTCTCTCTCTCTCTCTCTCTCTCTCTCTCTCTCTCTCTCTCATCATCTAACACTCTTCCTCCCTCTCTTTATCTCTCCCATCTCCATATTTATTTCTCCCTCTCCCTCTTTTACCCTTATCTAACTCTCTCACTCCTCTCCCTCTTGTTCTTTTCATTCGTCCTGCCCCCTTTCCTTCATTTTATCTCCACATATTCCTTGTCACTATCACATGAATGCTCTTAAAACTTTAAATAAGAACCAAAACATATCCTTCAACAAAATAAACTGCCTTCAATTACCAAAAGAGTTAACTAAAAAATTTAAACAAAAAGTATGACCGAAAATTTAAATATGGAAAAGTAAACCAAGACGAAAACACAATAAAAAAAACCATATAAGGCCTCCAAACTATAAACAAGCAATTAACAAGGCTAATGAGAATTGTAAATACATATCTATTCAAATAAGAACTCCTAACAATGAAGCAAAGCTATGCAAGTAACTTATGAAAGAAAAAACCACTAAACAATGCATGGAATTTGTCTCCAAACCATTGCAATGAAATTTCTAAGCCTAAATGGATGACGACTTCATCTCCTTTAGCATCTATTTCAATTTTATAGAAAATGATTGAGGAGAAGACTCAAACGCTATTCATTAAAATTCTTACAAAATATAAGCCTAACAACTTGAATATGGAGTCACAAAATCCATTAAAAAGCTTCCAACATGTAGAAGAACATCAATTCCACACCAAAATATATAGATTCACCTCCTTAGGAAGCCAGACTTGACCTTGAAGGCTCTTTGGAGACCACCAAAATCAAAATATGTTAATACCCCAACAAAAGAAGAATTCCATTTCGATTGGGAGAATCGATATCTCCACAAAGTTTAAATTCCCATAGAAATTTCCAACCCACTATAATAGGGAAATCACCACAAATATCAGGGCTACTAGAAATGTGAGCCGGTGGCTGATCACCACGAACATACCTTGACAAATAATAAAAAATGATGTGCCCTAACAATAATAAATATGAATATACTCACATTCTCATTAATTTTGAAGTGCCCACCTTTAATACCTACGACTATCTGGAGCTCCTCCTAATTATTAAGATGTTCATTAGATAATCTTGTAGCTTTGTGGTGGTTCTCAAAGGCCTTGACATAACATCCCTACTCAATGTAAGGAATTCCTTAAGGCTTAACCTCATAAAGTATGGTTATAACTTAGGAGAGGTGAACACTCAACAGAAAACAATGAACATTCCACTCCACTAAATTGAATTTATACATTGAATTAGCCACATATTCAATACTTGGTGTGTTAATTATCAACTACTCTGAATATCATTTTTTCTCCTACTTACATCATTGACCTATATTGCATCACTCGAATATGAATATATGTATTGCTTATGATTTTGAAACATCCCCTTAATCAATACCTATATGTTAGCTCGCTTGCTAGTCTATGTTTTCCCTGTCGTATCCCATCACTTTAACAATTTTGATTAAATTCTATTGATTTATATTCTTTCCTTATTGAGATCTAAGAATTTTGATGCACTTGATAATTTTTTTTTAGACCATAGTCTTAAAAACCTTAAAGTGCTCAAAAACATCAATCTTAATTCTTATGAAATAAAAACATGTGTACCAAGATCTATTATCAACAAAAATAAGAAAATATCATGCTCCACCAAGATATCTAGTTTTCATAGGTCCACATAAAACAATTTGAATAAAATCAACCATTTCCCTCAACATTTTTTCTTTACATATAGGAAATTTTTCTCTATGTTTCTTTCCAAGTACACATGCTTCAAATTCAACATGATCTTTTTTCATAACAATAATACCTTCAACCATTGTGTTCATTTAAAGTAACATTAAATCATTGTGATTTAGATCGCATCACTTTGATGTCATAACTCTATCATTTACATTGTTGTAGATTTCAGTGCTCAATTAATTGGTGTGGTCACATCCATCTTATATAACCCTCCAACTATGGTACATGTTGCAATAACATAGTGATCTTGAATATATTTCACGACACATTGTAATTTAACAAATCCTGCCTTGAAATATTGCCTTCCTCCTCTTGTAGAAAAAATCTTGTCAATTCAGTAATTGTGTGTTGCTTCTTTGGTTGAGATAATTGAAACAAAAAAATTGATAACCTTGCACTAAGCCACTTGACGTGATTATGAATAAGTAAATACTAGACAAATTTTCACCAATCTACCCTAACTTCTCCCTTAAATATTTGGCACGACACATGAAATTGGTTATATTTTGTTTTCTTCCATTTTGAGAGATAAAAGATTATTCTTGAAAAGCAAGAAAGATTTTGTATTTGTTGTTTCATATAAACCCTTTAGAACACCCCATGTTTCCTTGGATGTCTTGCAATATTTCATGTGAGGAATAATGGTACCCTTTACATATATACACAACAACACCTTTGCTTTCATCTCTCGTTTCTCCCAATGAGGAACATAAGTTGCAATAGTGGGTTTGGGCTCATCCCCACTAACAGTTCAAGACAAATTATAACTTTCTAGAATTGTTAGAAAATTGAATTTCCCATTCACATAATATCCTCCATCAAGTTTATTGGACTCATTCTAATAAGTACCAACCAAAATATTTAACATGATGGAAAAAAAATATTTCTCTAATCAACAAAATACAACCAAATATACCATATCTAAAGTGAAATGCACCCAAATTCACTATATCCATAGCGGTCTTACAAGGAAAAATACTAAATACAATCACTTTAAATAAAATCTCATTTATGGAATTTTATTTTGATTAACTTTTCAACACAATCATTTTTAGCACACTTCTAAAATCCACATTTCTTAAAATCCTCTTTTAAAATCCTTATTTATCCTTTAACAATACCCAATTTAGTTCCATAAAAAAAACCTCAAAGAAGCTATCTTGACTCGTAGGAAAGCATTGAGAAAACACTAGAAAAAATCAATCTCTCTATTCAAAGTAATCTGGATTGACAGTGACTATTCATGGGGATTGGCGTAGCTGGAGGAAAAAACTGCACAGTTCTTGAGAGGAGCAGTCTAGACTCTAGGAAGGTTGGACACACAAAATCTACCCAATTTCTAGAAGGAGGAGGTAGCAGGAGCCTATGATGCAAGAGCTTTCAGCTCAACATTATCATTGTATTTTAGTAGACATAGTGGATCTTGTGTTTCAAGGATGTTGGTTTCCTAGGTATTGCCTTAATGTAGTTATTAAGAGTTTTGAGTGATTTTAATGATAGAAGCCAGAATAGGATTTAATTCAATATAGTGAGGGATATTTGTAAATATTCTCTAATATAGGAGAATGTGAGAGATTCAAGATAGTTGAGAGAACTGACGGATTTGAGAATTGATTGTAACTCAGATTATGAGTTATTCATGATTTTGTGGATTTGAGAGAATTATTAGGGATGAGGGGGATATATTAGGATTATGTTGAGAAGCTTATAGATCTAAACTAGGAATTTGTTATAGAATCTTTTTGTATAAATGCAAGCCAAAAAGGCATAGGGAGAGCTTGGAGAGGTTGAATAGGATAACCAATTAAAGTGTGATTCTAAGCCTATGCATATTTTGTAAATCACATGCCACTGTCATTAGAAGATCAATCCAAAGTTAGAGAAATTATGTAATTATTTGCTCATCAATACAAAGATTTAATTCCAAGCCCATATAGATGTGTGATTTGAATTTCAAAGGACAAAATTATAGCGAAGATTTGCATAGATATATGTATGCAGATAGAGTTTGACCGAATACATAAAGAGAAGGATGGCATGGAGGATTAAAAGTAAAATTAATGTTGTGGAGCAATTGTGATTAAAGGACTCACAAAATTAAGCTCAGGAGGGAGTTGTGCAATGGAATAGTGGAAGGATGAAGAACCATAGAAATAACCGAAACCACAGAGAAATGTTGGAGAAATGGCATAAAATGCAATTAGAAAGGAAAATGAAAGAATGAAGTGTTAATGCACATGCACCATTGCATTTACCAGATCAACTGATCGGATCAAATTGCATGGAAGGACCGTTTTTAAAATCCTGCATCGTAACATTTAAAATCCTGCATCGTAACATTTAAATTAATTTTCTCCCATAAGGATTTGCAACATGAGACATCATTGTGAACCATTCGATCATATTCCCTGATTAATGATGGAGGAGCTTTAATAAATCTGGCATCACAATGCTTCGTTGATGAGTGAACTAACCTTGGCCACAAGAGATTGCGATATGTGCTTGCAATGTCCGATGCAATCGGAGATTGATTGCATTGCAAATATCCATGGGAGATAGAACTTAGCCCTTAACCAAAGCGACATGCGATGTGGAGCAGGCCGATAAAGATTTGCGATGTGCAATAGAAGAAGCGGTCTCGAGAAATAAATGAATGCGATTTATTTTATATGGATGCCCGATGCGTTATCGAATATCAGAGGCGATAAGAGTCACGCGTTAGTATGACTGTGAGGATTGTGATTACAATAAGCCATGTATTAACAAGTGTGTAGAGGTGAGGAATAAGTGGAAAGGTATGATTATGTATGTTTCGTGAATATTTCTATTATAAAAGGGTTTATCAATGAAATAGCACCGATAGAAGGTTGTGAGGTTTAAGTCTGCGAATAACCAAAGAATAAGTGTGGGGTTGTTTATATATGCGAGCATAGAGAATTAATCAAGGCGTTATAAACTTTATAAGGGGTGAGTTATAAAATCTCAAGAAAGGATTGCTTAAGAGCTGACTATGGTTAAGTAATGAATCATTCTGTAGAGAATAAACAATGGGGGCCTTGAACCATTAGATGATTGATGATTTATCTCACCAGACAGTTAAAATTCCTGGGAAAAATAGGTTTATTCATTTTACATGTGTACTGTGGATAATAGCATGGCTTTCCTGCATCAAAGAGGTATCAAAGAAGAAGAAGATTCTATGTGAAAAATAATAGACAGAGTTTTGTTGACATTTGGTGATTTCAACCAAAGTAAATTTGGGAGATTGGTAAGAGGAATAGTAATCTTATAATTTGTACATTTTGATAGAATGTTTAGATTTTGAGAAAAGTAGATTAAGTGATTTATGGCCAATGAATCCATATAATTGGAGAAGAATAGTTAAGTTCTTAGAGGCAGGTGGGTAAGAATTAAGAAGAGATTGCATAAACATAAAGAATCCACAACGACATTTTGAAGAATGGAGATTCACTGAAATGTGAAGAGTGGATGGAGACTGCTTGTGAAATTAGGCAGGTATTGTTTTATTTAACTCTGATTTGAGTTTTGTTGGATAAAGAAATAGATTGAAGATTGATAGTTGCAGCTAATGAAGTATCTCAACAAAAGAAGATCGAGCCTTAATATGTAGTGATGAAGGAAACTGGTAAGGATTTCTGAGTGGAAGAAAACTCACCAAAGGAGAAATTGTTTCTGACAGTTAAGATTTGCCAAAATAAAGCCGAAAGATTGAAAGAAAGAACCAAATTATAAATCTGAAAGTTTGCACAGTGGAAGCATGAAGATCTGCTGAAACAGATTTGCAGAAATGGTGAGATCCTGAAGATAGGTGAAGGTATGAAAATTTGTCTTATGATTAGTAGATATTGAATGAGTGAAATTTTAGAACAGGATTACAAGAGTTAAATTGTAAGAGGGATGTTTGCAAGTTCTTGAAGTAACAGAGATTGAATATATAGTTGAAGGCTCGCAAAAATAATAGTCCATTCAATTTTGATATGTGAACCAGAACGTGGACCATTAGTTTTTGAAAGTGATGAAGAACCAGAGGAGTTGAATCATATGCATGATTTCGAGCAGCCAAAAGAATTCATGATTGAAACATCAAATGAGACCATAAGGACTTGCAATTTTAAATATGATTATTTGTTTATGGTTGCAGGTTTGGAAGAATATAGGAAGTCCTTTACAGTTGTCAAAAACATGAAAGAATACCTTCCAGAAAATGAAAGTTTTGAAGAAGAGTATTGCAAGGAGACTCTTAGTTGAAGGTGGTTTATTTTGTTTAAGGATTTGTTTTGGTTCTTAATTAATGTTAACTTTTTTTGTGAGTATTCATGTGGTAGCTTCAAAATTCAATCATCATCCTTGAAGTTTGTTGACCTTGCTTTTAGCATAAACATGCAATATTTATTTTAGTGCTCTAAAACCTAGTATGGGGGTAGATCTCAGATAAAAATGTAAACGTAAACATAACATTTAACATTTAACACTTTTAATCTAATGTCAACCGTATTTAAAAATCAATCTAATTATTATTATTGTGTATCAACACAATATGGTATGGTAAATAGATAAAAATATAAATAATCTAGAACTATGGTAAATAGATAAAAAGTATTTTTATATTTACCCCATAAACCTCTTTATATTTACAAAAACTCAAAAAATAGGTTTTATTTTAGTGAAGCTTATGGGGCAAATACCATGGGAAAATTTATTATTAATATCGTGGGATAAATGGAAAAGGAAAAAAATGGATCAAATTTCATCAAAAGAATTCAAACTTGTCTTTCTACCCCTTTTCCCAAATGATCCAATGCTACCAGGGACATGTCAATCCATCACCCACATCAATTTCCATGAAATTTCCCATCATTCCCAAACCTTTCCCACTTTTTTTACATATTGTCCTAAAGTCTTACACGAAAGTAGTGTTTTCCATGACATTTCCCATCATTCCCAAGCCTTTTCCACTCGTTTTACTCATTGTCCTAAAGTGCTATAGGTTTCTATGTGGCTATTATAAGAGGTCACACAGTCTTGTCGCAGTGTGAATAAACCTTAAAGGATCTATTGTAGCGACTGAAACATCCTCCAAAATTTTGGCCTGCATCCAGTTTCAAAGCATCCTTCAAGAGTTTTTCTTAATGAATAAACACACTCAGGTTCACTCCATGATATTTTTTGAGTCTTTGCACCCATCTTGCTTTCATTCAATAGAATGTTTTTTAATGTTGATGCCAATATCATGCTTGTGACCATGTTCTGGTCATACTCAACGTATTCGCTTCATGTGTACTTGTTGTGTCCACTATTATAACATATGTGCTTCTACGAGGTCACATATGCACCTTTTCACTTGATCACACACTTAGTCATTTTGCTGAATTTCTGATGACTGGACGCCTCTCTGATAGTCGAACCTTCACCCTGCCTTCAACTTGATTGAATGTCACCCAGAATAGTACAAAATCACCAAGCATGCCATTTCAAGTTGTGGTGCCCATAAGTTGATGAATCAACCTTCATGATCATCAACCAAAGAGTTTGACCTGACAGCCACCGCAGGGCTGACTCCCTTAAAAAATTGCACAGAGGTTGTAGACCTTACCCACCCCGCTGACTAAGAGAATTGTGGAAATAGGTTGTACAACCATCGAGTTCCCGTCCCTCTCTCTCTCACAAAGTTGTACAGTTTTTCCAGTAAGCGCTCTAGTCAGTCGACCAGCTTCTCACCGGGAAAATTGCGCAGATTTCTTTAGAAAGCCCTTTACTGCCTAGCATTCCCCTCAACTCAGAAACTGTGTAGAGGTGATCAACCAGCCTCCTAGTATCAATGTAGCTTTTTCCACAAGTCGCTCCTGACAACCAACTGTGAGCTCCCTCTAGAAGTTTTGCAACTTTTGCTCCCAAGTTCTCGGTAGATGACTGCGAGTTCCCCTCAGGAATTGTGCATTTTTTTATAGTAGTTGCCTCCTATATTTGTGTAGTTTCAGTTGACACGCTGACGTAGGAAAAAAATTCCTTTACCCACAATACGTATGTAAAATGCATAAACATGTTTTTCTGAGGAATTTAAACTCTTTGCCGAGCTAAATATTCAATTATCTAATGGTTTAAGACCCCATGTGTTTATTCTTTGCAGAATGATTCATTACTTAACCACAATCAGCTCTTAAGAAATCCTTTCTTAGGACTTTATAAATCAATCCTTATAAATTTTATAACACCTTGATTAATTCTCTATGCCCACATATATATAACCAACCCCACTCTTATGCTTTGGTTATTCATGGACTTAAACCTCACAACCTTCTATTGACGCTATTTCTACTATAAACCATTTTATAATAGAAATATTCACAAAGAATACATAATCATACATTTTTCCACTTACTCCTCACTTCTACACATTTCTCAATGCATTCCTTATCCCAATCGCAATCCTTGCAGTCACACTAATGCATGACTCTTATCGCATCCGGTATGTGATAACACATACTACATCAATATAATATAAATTGCATTCATTTCTTTCTTGGGTCTGCTTCTTCCATTTCACATCACAAATCCTTATCGACTCGCTCCACATCACATGTCACATTGGTTAAGGGCTAATGTCTATCTCCAATGGATATTTGTGATGTAATTAGATCTTTGATCGCATTTGACATTGCAATTGCATATCGCAATCACCTGTGGCAAAGGTTAGTTCCCTCATCAACGAAACATTGCGATGTGAGATTTATTCAAGATCCTCGACCATTGGTGAGGGAATATGATCCAATGGTTCATAATGATGCTTCATGTTGCAAACCCTTGTGGGCCAATATTATTTCCTTACCATTTAAATGTTGCAATGCAGGATTTTAACAACGATCCTTCCATGTGATTTCATCCCATCAGTTATTCTGGTAGATCCAACGGTGCTTGTGCATGAACACTTCATTCTTTCATTTTCCTTTCCAATTGGACTTTACAACATTTATCCAACGTTTCTCTATGCTTTTGGTTATTTCAATGGTTCTTCATCCTTCCACTGTTCCGCGACTCCCTCCTAAGCTTAATTATGTGAGTCCTTTAATCATGATTGCTCCACAACATTACTTTGATTCTTTGAATGGATTCCAATGATCCATTTTATTCCTTCGTGCCATCCTTCTCTCTATGTATTAGGTCGAAATCTACCTGCATACATATATCTATGTAAATCTCTGATACGCTATAATTTTATCACTAGAAATTCAAATCAAACATCAATATGGGATTCGAATTAAATCTTTGTATTGATGAACAAATAATTACATGGTTTCTCTAAATTTTGCCTAATCTTCTAATGACAATGGCCTTTGATTTACAAGCTCCTCGTAGGCTTAAGATCATACTTTAACTGGTTATCCTATTCAACCTCTTGAATGTTTGTCTATCCCTTTTTGTCTTGCATTTATACAAAAGGATTTTAAAACCAATTCCTGGTTTAGATCTGTAAGCTTCTCAACAATATCCTAAAATCTCTTCCTCATCCCTAAGGATTCTCTCAAATCCAAAAAATCATGAAGTAACTCCTAATATCAATTTTACAATCAATTCTCAAATCCCTCAGCTCTCACAACTATCCTAAATTTCTCATATTCTCCTATATTAGAGAATATTTACAAATATGCCTCAAAATATTCAATTGAATCCTATTCTGGATTCTCTCATGGAACACAAGAACCCTGATGTCTACTAAGATATAATGATAATGCTGACTTCAATGCTCCTGCATCAGACTCCCCATGTAAGAAAATTTATGACCACCTGGTCATAAGTCTCGATAATTGTTTCCTCCTGGATCCTGTCTACTGTTGTTCTCTAGGTCTCCATACATTATGTTGTAATGCCCCACTTTCCATGCTTTCATAGTCTACTGTTCTCTTCCTCTTTCTATTACTCCTTTATTGTTGTTATCTTATTTTGAGACACTTTCATCATTAACATTCTTATAAAATCAAATTATCTATCGATTACATCCTTTGTTTGTTGATTGCCTTCAACTCTTAATCACTGAATTTCCATTAATACTGCCACTCTTTTATCCTTACTCTCTTCTTCACTATTGCCTTGCACCTTTTCAGGTGATGTCATATTGTCTTTCTACTTCTATTTTCGATACCTGACAACTTCTTCTTACTTTCATTAACGAAAAATTATTTGTCATCCTTCATCAACAATCTATCCTAAACATTTATCCTATGCTCTTCCAACCTCTTCGTTTGAAGGTCTAAATCTCTATATAATTTAATGATTTTACTTGGAGTGAATTTTGGAAATTTTACACAATATCCCATTTCTTCATTTGCTATTGACTCATCATCACATGGTCCTTCTTCCTCTGCTAAATATTTCTTCAAATCCTTCAGTAGATGGTCTTCCTCTTCTTCTTTCATTTGGATATCCACCTGTGCCAAATATGTTCCAGTTTCTGAAACAAAATCTTCAATTATACGAAAATCATCAAAATTAAAAATATAAGCCCTTTGTACATCTTCTTATTCTTCTCGCAACCTTTTAGTATGTTGCTTTGATATCTCCTTTAACCCTTTTGTCAATACATCAGTCTATTGATTCAAACTCAAAGAACGTTTGTGAGAGTCACCAAGTCTCTTTTCCACACCATGTGTTCTAATGATTCCTCTCTGCACTTGTTCACTGTAGCGAACTGTTTCTTTTAGAGTCTCCTTGCAATACTCTTCTTCAAAACTTTCATTTTCTGGAAGGTATTCTTTCATGTTTTTGACAACTGTAAAGGACTTCCTATATTCTTCCAAACCTGCAACCATAAACAAATAATCATATTTAAAATTTCAAGTCCTTATGGTCTCATTTGATGTTTCAATCATGAATTCTTTTGGCTGCTCCAAATCATGCATATGATTCAACTCCTCTGGTTCTTCATCACTTTCAAAAACTAATGGTCCACGTTCTGGTTCACATATCAAAATTGATTTTTTGCAGCTTGAAACTCAGCTATAGCAAGAAGAACTACAGTAATGGAGTCATCATTCTGAACCTGTTTCTGTTCAGAAGACTGAAACATACTCCCATAAACAACAAGACAATAACACTCTTGTTCATTCAAATAAAGAAGCAGTTGTACATGCAGATGGAGAAACTCAATCTGCACTTCCCAAGCCCATCATCAGACCTTGGGAACAGCTTGTCCACAACAAGCACATAACCGGTCTTGGATATGATAAGAACTTGTCCTTTCATATTCCAGACTACTCAAAACCCATTCAGTTTCAAAGTGCTAGTTTCATTAATGACAGTTCACCTGCTCCTTATGACAGTTTAGCTCCAAATGTTCCAGACTCTGCCCCTCTTCCACAGCAGTAACAACAACAACAAATCTTGAAATTCCAACACTGTGATTGAGTTGGCCATCTGAAAGATCACTTTTTTGATCTTCATCCATGTAAGCACTGTCATAAAACCACCTATTAACACCCAGGTTGTTCCCTATGACTCCGAAGGGAATACGGCCGGGGTAACCACTAACCAATCTTTGGATTATAGCTTCTAGCCCAGCTATAATTAGAGAGGGCTCTCTCTTTAAGGTTTGTCTCTGTTCTATGGAAATTTTAGGCTAGTTATGAAGTTAAGGTTTTTGTTTTATTTTTGGTTGGGAGGATGTCTTTCTGAAACTTTGAAGTGTAGTTTCTGCACGTAAAATTAGTCCATTGGGCAATGGAGTCTATGGCTGTTGGTTTCTTGAAATCCTGAGTTTGATGCAGCTGGAGTTACAAGGCCATTTAGATACTTCATGAAAAAAACTTTAAATTGTGATTATGGAGCGTAAACAACCAATGAAGAGCAGTTAAGAATTTTTCACTAAGCTGGGATGTGAGAAAGGGATGTATTCCTCAGGAGAAAACTTGAATTCCTGAGATAATAAATCACTGTGATGATATAGTGTGAAATGGTAGCATTTAAGAATTACGCTTTCATTACTATAACTGAAGAAAAGACATTCACAATAGCTTAGATTGAGTTCAGGGTAATCTCTGATTAAGTCCTGGAACTATTCTTTTTCCTTGCTATTAACTGTTAAACATGGAAAACATGAAAGATATGTGAAAGATAACAAACACATAACAAAATTGTTACAAGAGAAACTTATTGAGTCATGAGATACGCAGGAATCCTCCAACTTTCAGCTAAGCACCAGACAAGATCAAATAACCGAGAGGTTTGGAAATTCCATCATCCTTTGTATTATTTCTCTGAGAATTACAGTAGAAGAGGAGCAGAATAGATATGAAAGATTTCTTACATCCAATGTCCAACCACTGGTAACAATTGCGAGGGGGAATATATAGCAGTCTTATACAAAATATCTCAGGCAATGAGTCATCTGAGAGGGAAAATATATTCATTAACTCGTACAGAAGTTGCACATAGAAAGTTATTACAATCTTTAATGAAACATTAAAGGCTATTAACTCCTGTCAGAACACTTTGACCTTTGGAGCTCACGGAGTCGGTTGAGCGCTTTGTTATAACTGTTGAATGACGTGTCCTGTGCAGCTCTGTCCTCCTGTAGCTTCTCGGCCCTGTCACCTGTGACTGCCAGTACTGCTGTGGTGGCCGAATACTTGTGCTGAGTTGGCTCAGCCTCTTTCTGCATACCTGCTGATGTGTCTTTATCTTCTTGTGTATGAAAACTTAAATATTTTCAAAAAGTAAAAACATAATTACTGACTTTGATTTAAAAGTAATTGTATCAAATTTTCGCACACATCCGATGTAGGCAATTGATGCCTCAAAATTGATCCCATGGTCTCATCTGCCTCTGTGTACTTGAAAAAATGGGGAGGCTCATCAAGCAAGTGTGTGATTTCATTCATAATAAAAAATAAACTTTCTACCCTGTTGAAGAGGGTCTGACCTGTTACTCGTCCTGTTTCTGCTGATGAACTAGCTGCCTCTGAAATTTGATTTCCAGCAAAAGTGTTCACTCTCTTAGCATATTTTTCATGTGAGAGCAACTTTCCTGATGGCTCTAGCAAGCTAGGAAGACCCCTGTTTTGCAATGCCATGAACCTATTCTGGAACTTGTTGATATTTGCTTGCATATCCTGGGTTCTTCTTTCCAGGGTCTGAATCAGGTTTCTTAATGTCAGGACCCTTTTGATCAGTGAAATGGTCTTTGTCCTATTTCCAATTACCATTTTGATGAGCTGGGAGCTTGTTCTGTAATTCAACACATTTATCATTTTAGTGGAAATCTCAGGCATATTGCCTAGAGATGCCCTTGCACGTTGGATCTCTCTATGTGCTTTTCCAATGAGCGTTATTTGCTCATGGATGGCTTCAATATACTCCCACTGATCTGTGATAGACTGGCCAATATTGCCCCACAGGACCCTCTTGAGTTCAGATGTGACCTTGTCCAATGTGAGCTCTTTTTCTAGCTCAGTTATTCTTTTCTTGAGGGTCTTTACCTCCCTTTCTCTTTCATCCACATTTTGCTTGGACTTGTCATATTTCTCATTTATTTTTGCCAGACTATCCTTGGCTTGATTTAGCTCTGACATCTGAGACTCCAAGACTTGAATTTCATTTCTCAGCTTTTGCATGTCAAGGCTTTCAGCCTGCTCTGTTGTTGGTGCTAAGGTGGAGGGTGCTGCCTGTTGTACCTGCTGACTGGGAGGGGCAGTAGTTTGAGGGATTTCCTCAAGATTTATTGTTTCTGCAGGAGGTTGTGAGGTTTGCCCTGCCTCCTTTTGCTGTAATGCTGCTTGCAGGGTAGCCTCTGATTCCTGTAGCTTTTCATGGGTGTGGATGAGCTCTTTCTATAATGTCATCAGCATAGCAGCTGCATCCTTATCTTGCCTGAGCTGGGCAATCTCTTCTGTTTCAGGGTGAAGAGTTACTGGGATTTTTAGCATCTTTCTTAATGCTGCCATATCAACATCCCTCAGCTTCAGAATCTCTTGTACTTCCTGGACATATTTAGGATCATGTCCAAGCTCTATTATGGTTTCCTCCAGAGCTTTGATCCTATTGTCTTTAGCTTGAGAGGAAGCCCTTTCCAGCTCAAGTTGTGCAATGGTGTTATTCAGGCTATTTTGTAGCCTATAGTTCACCAGGGTTTTATCTGCCAATGTGGCATAGACCATCTCACCCGTTTGTTTGTGCAATTCTATATGATCCATTGGGTGAATATCTTTAGAAAGGACCTCCAGGTTGGTCCTGATATAATCTGCAGCTGATTGTGGTTGCTGTACTGTTGGTGTAAAATGGCTCATGATCATTTTTCCTTCATGTGCATCATATGCAGACATGAGCCTTTGCTAGTTCGTAGGGGCCATTTTCAATAGGTGATTATATAATTGTAGCTTTAAAGGTTCATTTCTTCTTTTGATGTCTTTAAATTGTTGCTTAATGCTTTTCTCCCCTTCCCTCCTTTGTCCTGAGGAGCTAACTTCTCCTACTGCTGCCCTGTCTTGCTCTTGTTGGAAGGAGCTGGCTGAGGCCTCCATGCTGGGCAGGCCTGTACCTAAAGTCTGCCCCATTGGCATTTCCTCTTCAAAGAAAGGATTTAGCCTTTGCCTCTTCTCCCCTTGGGTTGGCGATGCAGTAAGGGGAGGCTCTCTGTCTCTTTTTCTGTTCACGTCCTCCCTTTGAGGGGTTTGGAGGACGGAGGAGTCAATCCTTGACTCTTGCCTGGGAGGTGCCATTTGTGTTGGCTATTGCTGTGTGGCCATTGGGGCCTCTGCTGTTTATTCCTCCTGCCCTGGCTTCTCCTTTTGTTGTTGTTCCTGTTGGGGTGGCTGAACCTGTCCCTGTTGAACCTGTTCCTGTTCCATCTCCTTCTCCTTGCCGTTGCTTTGAGCTTGGTTTGCAGTTTGGACTGCCTCTTGATGTGTTGTAGAGGATGAGGCAACTGCTCCTACTTGAGGCTTTGGCAGAGCGAATACCTGTGAAGGAGATTCCAAGTCAGCCAATTTCAGAAGATGTCTTCTAGCTCTCTCATTTAGTTCTTCTTGTGTGACCGGTTCCTCCAGTGTGCCCCTCTTCCATTTTGGTTGATTGGCAAATTTTTCAATGTGGGGCAAACTCACATGGTCATAACTAGAGAGCTTGTATTTGAGCCTTTTGAATGATATGGAGTGATTGGGGTCATAGGGATTCATGAGGAAGCTGGTCTTCAGGCCAAGGCATTCTAGCTTTCTATCAGCTTCTTTCCAGCCTTCCCTTTTGTTCAAAACAAGGTGGCCCAATTGATTTTTCACCTTTAGCTGTGCCTTCTTGCCCTTGCCTGCAAAGTGTACCATATCAGCATTCCCAAATTGCCTGAAGTATTTAAGGGAAAATAGTCTCATGTGCACATATTTGGGCAATTTGTATGGGGGTAACCCATATATTCTGATTACGGTGTAGTTTTGGTAAAAGTACCAATCCCCAATGCTGTACACTTTGGATAGCTGCAGGATTCTCTGCATCTCATCAGTCAGTCTTGGAGGAGACGAGCTTAATAATAAGGACATGGCTAGGTGTATGAAGAGGTCTATAAATTCATAGTAGGTATATGGAGAGTAGTCTCTGCAATGAAATACTGAGGTCCAGTATACTACTGACCTTGGGTTGCCTTGTGCATCTGTTCTCTTGACAATGAAGGAGAACTTCTCATGCTGATAATACAAAATCAAGTGGTAGATGTAGGAGGTGTATCTGAACACCTTCTCTCTTGATAGGTTCAAAAACTGCTCGTGCATCTTATCTGATATTTATGTAGCATAATCATAATAGATTGGAGTTTTGCGAGGGGAAAACATAGTCATCATCACTAGTACAGTTTCATCAATAAATTCAACTGATTTGTACCCCAACATGGAACTGATCATGTCTGCTAGATCTACACCCAGTTGATTGAGGTAACCATCAAAAATAGGAGGGTACAACACAATATCAGAGTTTTTAATAAACAATTGGTTGAGCTTTGTGACTTGTGCATCTGTCAGCATCCTCGCTCCCTGGTTTATCAAATCTAACAAAGACAGGGGGACAAATTTCTTCTGAGTTTTGAACTGTAGCATCTCTCTAATGGCTTCAGGGGTTATGTAGAATACAACTGAGCCTGAACAGTCAAGCACGGCTCTTTGAATGGGGTCATAGCAGACAGCACACAGATGAATCAGGTCAGGGAATTGATTGACCTGAGGGAGCCTGAAAATTGGGAGGAAGGAATCCCAAATGCCTAGTATGTCTGTCCCTTCTACATGTTTGGCCTTAAGCTCATTCAATAGGTGTAGGTGGAACTTGCTGCGTGATGAGGAGTCCTCTGAGATTTGGTAATCCAAATCTTCCAAATCCTGCCACTCCAACTCTCTCTGAGGGGCATTCATAGGGGCAACATTGAGGGCCACAGGTGCAACTGGAGTCTCCAAGATTTCTTGGATTCTGTTTTGTATATGGACTACTTGTTTCTTAGACTGGACAATAGAACAAAGCACTGTCTGAGAGAAGAGGTAAACTGAGAAATGAAGGGTAACAGGGTGAGTTTACAGCAATTGAAATACTGTTTCAGTCTCTTAAGAAGGCAAATCTTTGTCTTTAACAGACCTTCCTGAACAATTGAATGTAGGTTGCGGGTTTCAGTTCACGACTGCGCGAACGAAAAAGCAGGTTTTTCACTGAAATTTTAGTCCAAATAGGCTCAGCTAATGAATTGCGACCGTTAACTTTTCAAGTGGGAGCTGGGTGCAGGTAATTTTCCAGTGAATTATGTGTTTTCAGAGCTTTAAGTGAGCTTTTTTGTTATTACAGACAAAAACCAGGTTTAAAGAAGACTTGCATGGAGAAATACCTGGTGAATCGATGGGTCGGGTCACTAATGCCGATGGGCAGGCGCGCTGAAGGTCCTCTGGTCAATTTTTGAGCAGGTTGGTGCAATTGGTCGTAAAATGCACGCAGAGGGCGCAAGAATCATTTTTTGCAAAAGTGCAAAAAGAACGCGAATTTTGACAAAATATGGCTTTTTGGGTCATTCGCGCCTTTTTTGGATGACGTCAGCATGACGTCACCAGGTGGGTCAGGGTCGGATGATGTCAGCATGACGTCATCAGGTGACGTGGCGGCCTATGACTAGTCCACGGGGGTGGTGAGGTGGCAGACAGGTGGAGCAATGGTGGACGAGGCGCGCGGTCGTGGCGATGATGTAGGCAGTTAGGCGGCGCTGACGTTGGCAAACAGGTGGCGAAATATCGGGCAGCCTATGCTACGAAAAGGAATCTGTGAGAGTGGGCTTCGATGCGATTTGGGGGCAACGCGTGGACCCGACCTGATGTCAGCGTCTGACAGATATCGGATGATATCGTCCGGACGTCGGGGCCGGTCTGATATCAACGTCAACTGTTGGATGAAAAAGGCTTGATCGGACGGTCGTCGGGCCAATGATCTACACAGAGGATACGGCATCAGGCGGGCATTAAAATAATATTTTTCATGGTATTCGCACCCAGCGTGACCCTTAGGGATATTAATGAATTTCGTTGGTTTGTAATGTATTTTTGCAAAGGTGGATAAAATCTCAAAACTTGAGGAAAAAGTGGGTTTTTGATGCAATTTCTTTCGCAAAGTCGCATATGCCTCGGAACTTTGGATAAATGGGTTTTTCCGCATATAAAGCTCACAAAGGCCTTAGACTTAGGATAAAGTGAGAAAGTGGGTTTTCAAGGTGCTTTTGTCATTTTGAGTGGGTTAAAGGTTGCACAAGGGTTTTTCCAAGGTTTTTAGGGAAAAATGAAGGGTTGGCTAGGTAGAAAGAGTTCTGATGGAGGCAAAAAGGTAAGGCTTGGGTTCTCGAGCTAACCAGGTGTTAATTCAATTCCCTTGTAGTGAATCATATGGCTATAATGCCAAGGAGGGGGTATTTATAAAATTCTTATTTTTTATACACCATGGTGTTATAGTATTATGGGAAAGGGAAACATAGGGAGTGAGATAATAAAAGTTAGAGGTTAATATGGAGGGAGAAGGTGAATGAGTTATGATATTACTAAATTTCCTTGAAACCAACTTAGTTTAAAGAGTAGATCAAAATGAAAAGAACTTTATACAAGAAATGTGGCTTTTAAAGGCCATAAGGACCAACATAAAACCTTGAATCTCTCTCTTACACACCTGGTGAAGGGATCTTAGTAATGAGTGATGAATTAGGAAAAAGGGAAGTTAGTCATGTTTCATGATTTTTTTTTCCTTGTATTTAATCAGCAAAATTCAGCTTGGTAGGAACACCACTTCTGCAACCCCATCTACCTACCGAACTACTTGCCTAACATTTTTTGTTTCTTCTTGGGGGGTGCACTTATACTTGCAGACCCTTTATGTGCCTTCGCTTTTCCATTGGCTTTTTCCTTTGATTTCCTATCTAGTATTACCCTTATTTCTTCCAAGGCCCCAGATTAAGCAGTTGGGAACCTTAGCTTCTCTGCCTAACCACTGATATGCCAAGATTAAACAGTTTGGACAAATTTCTTTCTCTATTCTACAACAAAAATTTAAAACATGGCATGATCCAAATTAAACTGTTGGACCATCCATCAAAATTTAAAAGATATGAAGGCCTGTACACACCTTGCCTTTCCTTGAAAATATGGGATCTTTGTACCATCAAAGCAGAGCATATTTGGCATTTGAATCTGCCAGTCATGAAATATGAAACCTATTGGTATAGGTATCCAACACCACCCATTCTTCACACAGATGCTTCATCAACAAACGTCCTGTAAGAACAATGATTCATCTAGGATGGATCGCTTCTTGGGAATGGGCATCAACAACCAAGAAGATATTTCAAACACATGTCAGAACTTGTTCCAGAATATTGAACAGTCTTGCAGTTGAGTTTTCTCCATCTTCTTACCTTGTATCTGACAGAGGGGGAAATGAATGGTCCACTAAGCTTCAAAGCCACATCAAGCGAGCCTGAGCCACAACCTGCCACACCAGTTTCAGAGTTGTAGCCAGAGACAAAGATCCCCGTGAGCATGCCTTCAGTTGGCAATCTGGGACACTTCCTCTAGCAGAAGACTTCAGCTTCTTGCCAGCTTTGGAAGAATTCCGGGAACAAAATTGAGAACACTTCCTCTAGCAGAAGACTTCAGTTTCTTGCCAGTTTTGGAAGAGTTCCAGGAATTGCGTTAAGAATTCCAGAGTTGTTGGTCATCCTTAAACCATCACAGGTTGAGACTTCCCTTTTACAGGTTGAATTTTTACCTTTTATGCGGGGTGAGGCCTCCCTTTCATGGTTGAAGGTTTCCCTCTTTAAAACAATAGGATCACTTCCTCTAGCAGAAGACTTCAGCTTCTTGCTAGTTTTGGAAGTGTTCTGGGAACTACACTAAGCGTTCTAGTGTTGGTGGCCATCCTTAAACCACCGCCCTTTATACCAACATTTCATAGAGCACATTCAGGCTAGTGCTGCCATGCATTTTTGCACATTTTTGTATTACAACTCTTTTCTTGGACTCATACATAACCCTTCGGATTAAGGGGGGGAATGTTGGACACCTAATCCTAATGGGTTAGTGTGGAAGCCAAACAGACTAAGCAGTCCAAGGGACCTTGGGATGTGACTCCCAACGGTCACCAAATGTACTATAAATGTATATCAAATTGTTAATAAAATTGCAATGCATGTTTTTATCTTTCCTATTGTTTCTCGCTATCCATGTCTGTTTAACAAGACCATCTCACCAATATATCCTAAATTGTCCCTTAAATATTTGACACGAGACATGAAATTGCTTATATTTTTTTTTACTTCCATTTTGAGAGGTAAAAGCTTATTCTTGAAAAGAAAGATCCACTTTTTATTTTTTGTTTCATACAAACCCTTTAGAACATCCCATGTTTCCTTGGATGTCTTGCAATATTTCGTGTGAGGAATAATGTTGTCCTTTACATTCGTACACAACAACACCTTTGCTTTCATCTCCTATTTTTCGCAATTAGGAAAATAAGTGTCAATAGTGGGTTTTGGGTCATCCCTACTAACAATTCCTGACAAATTATAATTCTCTAGAATGGTTAGCAACTTTAATTCCCAATTCACATCATTTCTAGTTGACATAATTTTGCCCATCTAGTTTATTGAACTCATTCTAATAAGTATCAACTAGAAGATTGACATGATGACAAAAAATATTTCTGTAATCAACAAAACACAACCAAGTCTACGATACAGAAAGCCAAATGCACCCAAATTTATTATATCTAAAGTGATATTACAAATAAC
The DNA here is from genome assembly GCA_000404065.3 of Pinus taeda. Lineage (NCBI taxonomy): Eukaryota > Viridiplantae > Streptophyta > Pinopsida > Pinales > Pinaceae > Pinus > Pinus taeda. The sequence continues at coordinate 15,385 of APFE030376385.1, read as the reverse complement.
AATGTTTAAATTTAATAGCTTTAAATAAAATCTCATTTATGGAATTTTCTTCTCATAAAATTTACACTATAATCACTTTTACCACACTCATAAAATCCACATTTCTTAAAATTCAATTTTAAAATCCTTACTTATACTTTAGCAATACCCAATTTACTTTCCCTAAACAACAAGCTCAAAGAAATTCTCTTCACTCGTAGGAAAGCATTGAGAAAAACTCCAACACAAATCGACCGTCATATTCAAACTAATCCATAATTAAATGGAAAACTCATGCTTACCTCAGAAAGAAATGGTGACTTAACAGATCAAACAAATACATTTTTTCATGTTGGCTTAATAGCAAGGCATGAGTCCCATGTAGCTAGCCACAAGTCTAAACACGAATGGAGGCTAATATTTTCCATAGGGATTATGGACCAATATTTGCAACAACTTCTTCAAGGTTGTGCTTGCATTTACAAGCCCAAAGGTTGCACCTGCATGTACAAGCCCGAACGACATTTGTCTATAAGTGAATGTACCCCACTCAGTAAGGAAGGTAGTCTTAAGTCTATTAGGTTTTGCTCCCAGAACCTTCTTTTATCCTGAAAAACCATTGAGTAGGGAAAACATCTATGCCCCAAATATTGTTTGCTTAATGTAGTCCGTAGACAGTACGAGGTAGCTGTCTTTGTACGAGGCATGGTTCACATTTCAGAAATCAACACACAAGTGGATTTCCCTATATTTCTTGTGTACAACAACAAGGTTTGAAACAGATGTAGAATGATGAAGTTTGTATATGATCTGTGCATCCAATAGCTTCGTAAAATCTTTCTATATGAGGGGTTCAAGTGACAGATGTACTTTCCTCAACTTGTGTTGATATGGTTTGACCCATTCTTTGATTAAAATGATGTGTTGGATTATCTATGTGTCATAAGTTTTTAGATCATTGTACATCCATGAGAACACAACTTGGTACTGTTTAAACAAGAAGACAAAGGCTTGTTGCTCTGGATGTGTGCAACATGTACCAGTATTGTCGAACTTTGGATCTTGTTTTGTTCCCATGTTAATCAGTTCATGAATTATGGTAGAATTGTGGTTCTTGTTGTTCCATAGCTCCTAAGAGCATTCCTACAAGTCATAAATCTTTTCCAAAGATGCCACAGCTTTTTTCATAAGGTGGTCTTTCCTATTACCAAATTCTACTTATAGAGAGTGCTCATTCTCATCATCATCTATAGCTACATCTTTGAAGACGTGAGTGTTAACCATGAAATGAAATATCTTTTGATGATCGTTAAACACGCGTAAGTTAGTTATATTATCTGGGATAGATGGTTTGTACAAAATTTCAATAGTAAATCTATCCCTAATCAGTGACATTCTTGAAACTATGTTTTCTAGAGCATTTCCAGCTGCATTACGCATGCGTGGTACATCAGTGATGTTAAATGATTTGAGGTTAGAGATCAATGACTATATCTCTTTCTGGTAAATTTTTAATATGCGGTGAAAAATAGTGAATGCTGTTACATACGTATTGTACCACTATCTTTGGATCGCCTACCACTTTGAGCCCAACCAGGTTGAGGTTAATGGCTCTTTGCAAGGCTAAGATGAGTGCTTCATACTCAACGAAATTTTTCATGCACTTGAAATCCAAGCAGCTGAAAACGAGATTCTTCTGATTGTATTGGTCGATCAATACACTTATGGCTCGTGAGCCATCCTATCTCTTTGATCTGTCAATGTAAATGGTCCAGAATTTCTCTTTACATAAACCATTTGACGTGCTTGTACTACTACTACTACTATTGCTACTGCTATTTCTACTATTGGTACAATATACTATACATGTTTTGTTACCCTGAGTTGGGAAAGGAAGGATTCCTAACTGTGTGTCCGGTGGGGTTCGAGTTGGCCGCACAAAATAACACCCAAATGTTGTTTCAAGGAGGAAGTTTCGAAACATGAGTTCTCCAAAGGCAAACGATTCTCTCGCCATTGTGGGGAGTGACATTATACCTCATATACCTCGCATATACCACACAGATATGATTGGATCTACCCTTATACAAAAGAAACATGTTTGACTAGTCTATAGAAAAATATTCATTTAGCTTCCTGGATTACTCTCTACTAAGTAGTAGACCTTATGCCTCTAGTATTTCCACAACAACTACATTGATGCATTGGTAGACTCGACTATCATGAGATAGTTAGATGATCACTTCTCAAAGTTCACCAATGGCTAACATAGATGTTTGATAAATTTGGATGATTCACGTGGCAATCTTGCTCCATTGTGCATTGATATTTTTTGCAATAGAGAGTGGCATAGTATTTGTTTTCATGCGAGAATCAACCAAGCAATTGTGAACATTTTAGTTAAAAACATCAAATGAGACTAGGAATGGAGGGTAACTTGAGTTTTCTTCTTCCATCTAGAGTGAATTTATCATAGTGGAAAGTGATCTGATAGGTGTTCTTGCTCCCTTGTTGGTAGAGGTTGTGATGTCTATTACTATCTATCGTAATGCATGGAATAAGATGTCTCATCGACTCTGGATCTTAGCTAACTCAAACAAACTGATATTTGTGTGAGTTCTATTCATGTCATCTATAACGTTATAGTCCAAAGGTGGAAGATTCACCAAGCTATCCGGGGTAGGACTAATTTTCGTGTTGTCTAGTGGAGTGTTTTGTGGTTTACTGCTCACAGATGCACTCCTGTCTGCTGCTATCTTCCCAGACTTGTTCTATGCTTTCTACATTGGGGCATCTAGTGGATCAATGTTCCTCAACAACAATGTCATCTTTTCTCATTATTCCTCAAGTGTAATGTGACGCCATTTACTCCTAAGATTGTAATGGTCACTTTTCTTTACGGTCTATTTCTCAGTGTTTGTCTTCGACGTTTCTTGCGAGGATGAGTACACATTCACCACATGAATAGAACTTGATGCCGCACCACGTGAAATACCTTCGTCATTATCTGTGTCTTCCGGTTTCTTCTACATATTCTTTTTTGCATCAAATTTATGACTTGATACAGAGCTTGCAACTTGCTTCTAGTTTGAACAAGAGTTCTCGGGGTGATGTCCTTCCTAGAATGAAGATAACTCATAATTTTCACACTCATCAAGGTGGAATACAGAGCTTTGCACAATTTTTGGAGTGAACCAGCTCTTGCCCAATGACACACTTGCTTTTATCTATTTGGATGGATGGCTACGTGCAGATGACTGAGGGTTTCGATATCATTTTCTTCCTTATATCTACCTTTTGTCGCCATTGCCTAGGACGTTTTTCTTGCATATTTTGAATCCTTTGCTAGGTTAGATTCCTTGATGACTCCAATCGCATATAGGTATTTCTTAGCAATAATAGAATCTTCGTAGTTTTCCAATAGTGTTGTTTTTGTAGCTCACTTAACGAACTCCACAATGCTAGTCGGCAATGCAGACATGCATTAATCAATACTGATGGATTCATGAGGTTTGGTTTCTACTGCAGTTTTTTTCAATGTGAGTTTAAAACACTGATTGAAGTGTTTTACCTTTTTTGTCCCCTCCATCTTCAAGATTGACAATTATTTGAGTAACATGGCTATGGTCTTGTCATCAACAAACTTTTCAAGAAAAATACATTTCAATTCACCCCAATTGTGTATGGATTTGGCTGGAAGGATATGATACCATGTAGCTACATGACCCTCCAAGGCACATGGAAATAATCTACAAGCTACATCATCATGTAGTACCTCAGGGGCCTGCAGATCCAAGTAGAAATTGTCCAAATGGTCTTCTTCCTTCATTGTATTGTTAGTGTTGAACTTGATGTTAATTCTATCTACTCACTTTGGCATCTTATGGAAAGAGCCCAAGAGAGCCAATGGTCACTAAGTCATCCATTCCAAATTTTGGTCGTCCATCTCTTACTCCTCCTCTCCTTCACAACCTGATGGTTCTCGCTCTGAGTCTGTTAGTTCACCTATGTGTCCATCTCCTCTTCCACCTTCCCCTCCACCTCCTATATTGGAGTCTGATCCCAAGATAACAACAATCTCACATTCCCCTTGTGATATGACTAGAGGTTCTTCTCTATCTTCAATAGATTCTGCGAGACCTTCAAGTGTGGAAAGAAGTGATTCTTCTACTCATGATACAACAACACTCGTGGAAGTAGAATTTAGCTCCCTTGATGTGTATGGAAGATGTTGTATGCCTGGAATCAATCTAAATTCATTCACAAACTAGTGGGTAATGGGATGGATGGAGCAAAGGTGATGATTGGGAATTTCTTGTTCAATCCTAGGAGGTGAGAAGTAGCCAACTACAGAGTCACATGTAGGTGAGGGGGAGCATGCGTTACTACCTTGACTAGTTGTTTGGTGTGTGAGAGGACGTTCAACCATATACCTTGACTAGTTGTTTGGTGTGTGAGAGGACGTTCAACCATATACAACTAGTGTTCATCAAGTTAGGATATATTGGTGAAATCGTGTCTAGTATTTACTTAGTCACAAACACGTTAAATGGCTTAGTGCAAGATTATCTATTTTTTTCTTTCAATTATCTCAACTAGAGAGAAGCTCCCTAAGTTCAGTGAGTTGAAAAGAATTTTTATACAAGAGGAGGAGAGGATGATGAACTTTAATTCGGGCTGAATAGATCATATTTTGCATTAGTAGCGAAGGGTAGACAACCATACAAAGGAAAACCATGGGAGAAGAACAAAGGAGGCAATTTTTCAAGGTGGAATTTGTTAAATTACAATGTGTTCTAAAACATATTCAAGGCCACTATGTCATTGTCATAGGTACCATCATTGGAGGGTTGTATAACCTCGATGTGACCAGGACAAGTCATTAGGCATTGAAATCTACAATGATGTCAGCAATAGAGTTATGACATTGAATATATGCCATCTAAATCACAATGATTTAATGTTACTCTAAAAGAACACAATGGTTGAAGGTCTTATTTTTATGAAAAATGATCATGTTGAATGTGAAGCATGTGTACATGGAAAGGAACATAGATACCAATTTCCTATACATAAAGAAAAAACAGAGAGGGAAATGGTTGACTTAATTCAAACTGTTTTATGTGAACCTATGAAAGCTAGATATCTTGGTGGAGCATGGTATTTTCTTATTTTTGTTGATAATAGATCTTGGTACACATGGTTTTATTTCATAAGAATCAATAGTGATGTTTTTGAGAACTTTAAAGAGTCCAAAAGTAGGGTTGAAAAAAAAAATCAAGTTATAAAAATTCTCAGATCTCAATAAGGTGAGAATATACATCAAGAGAATTTAATCATGATTGTAAAAGCAAATGGGATACAAAGGGAAATACTTAGACCAAGAGGCAAGTTAACATATAGGTATTGATTAAGGGGATGTTTCAAAAATCATAATTATGACATATATTCATATTCAAGTGATGAAATGTTGGTTATTGTTGTAGGTAGGAGATAAATTAATAGTCGGAGGGAGTAGTTACTAATTAACGCACCAACTATTTAATTTGCAACTAATTCAATGCATAAATTCAATCTGTTGGAATGCAATATTCAATGTTTTTGGTTGATTTTTGACCTCTACTAAGTCTATAGCCATACTCGGTGAGGTTGAGCCTTTGCAAATTCCCTACTTTGAGTAGGGACGTTATGTCAAGTCCTTTGAGAACCACAACAAAGATGCAAGGTTATCTAATGAGCATCCTTATAGTTGGAAGGAGGAGCTCCAAGTAGTCATAGATATTAAAGGTCGACATTTCAAAACTAAGAGAGTGTGAGTACATACGTGTTTATTATTTTTAGGGAACATACTTCTTTATTATTTGTTAGGGCATGTTCATGGTGATCGGACACTCGTTGTCTAGTAGCCATGATATTTTTCGTGACTTCCATATTATAGTGGGTTCATCATTTCTATGGGAGTTCAACCCTTGGGCAAATGCGGATTATCTTGATTGAAATGGAATTCCATATTTTGTTAGTGTTTAAACATCTCCTACATGGAATTGATGTTCTTCTACTAGACACCATTTTGCGAATAAATCCTAACATGTCCCTTAAATATTTGACACAAGATATTAAATTGCTCATATTTTTTATTTCTTCCATTTTGAGAGAGAAAAGCTTATTCTTCGAAAACAAGATCCAGTTTGTATTTTTTATTTCATACAAACCCTTTAGAACATCCCGTGTTTTCTTGGATGCCTTGCAATATTTCATGTGAGGAATAAGGTTGTCCTTTACATTTGTACACAATAACACCATGGCCTTCATCTCTTGTTTTTCGCAATTAGGAACATAAGTTTCAATAGTGGGTTTGGGCTCATCCACACTAACAATTGAAGATAAATTATAAATATCTAGAATTGTTTGCAACTTGAATTTCCAATTCACATAATTTCGAGTTGACATAATTTCCCCCATCTATTTTATTGGACTCATTATAACAAGTATCAACCAGAAGATTGACATGATAAAAAAAGATATTTCTCCAATCAACAAAATGCAACCAAATCTACCATATATAAAGCCAAATGCACCTAAATTCAGTAGATCCAAAGTTATATTACAAAGAAAAATGTTTAAATATAATCTCTTTAAATAAAATATGATTTATGGAATTTTTTTCTCATAAACTTTACACCATAATCACTTTTACCACACTTATAAAATCCACATTTCTTCAAATCCAATTTTAAAATCCTTATTTATACTTTAACAATACCCAATTTACTTTCCATAAACAACAACCTCAAAGAAATTCTCTTCACATGTAGGAAAGCATTGAGAAAAACACCAACACAAATCAATCTCCATATAAAAAGTAATCCATAATTCAATGGAAAAGTCATGCTTACTTCACAAAGAAATGGTGACTTAACAGACCAGACAAATACTTTTCTTCATGTTGGCTTAACATTAAGGCATGAGTCCCATGTAGCCAGCCACATGTCTAAACATGAGTGGAGGCCAATATTTTCCATAGGGATTATGGAACAATTTCTGCAACAACATCTTAAAGGTTGTGCCTACATTTACAAGCCCAAATGGCATTCGTCTATAAGAAAATGTACCCCACTTCATACAGAAGGTAGTCTTAACTCTGTGAACTTTTGCTACCAAAAGCTAATTTTATCCTAAAAAACCATAGAGTAGGGAAAGCATCTATACCCTAGATACTATTTGCATAATGTGGTCCATAGACAGAATGAGGTAGCTGTCTTTGTTCGAGGCACGGTTCACATTTCAAAAATCAATACACAAGTGGATTTCCCTGGATGTCTTGCATACAACAACAAGGTTTGAAACGCACATGGAATGATGAAATTTGTATATGATCCATGCATCCAACAACTTCATAAGATCTCTCTATATGAGGGGTTCAAGTGTCATATGTTCTTTCTATAGCTTCTGCTGATATGGCTTGACCCCTTCTTTGATTGGAATGATGTGTTGGATTATCTATGTGTCATAGGCTTTTAGATCAGCGTACATCCACGTGAGCACAGGTCAATAATGTTTGAACAAGCAAACAAAGTCTTGTTGCTCTTCCTGTGTGCAACATGTACCAATATTTTCGAACTTGGATCTTGCTTTTTTCCCACGTTAATTACTCCGTGCATCATGGTGGAATTGTGGGTCTTTTTTTTGCTTAGCTCTAAACACCATTCTTGCAAGTCATAATGCTTTTCCGAAAATTCCACAGCTTTTCTTATAAGGTAGCCTTCCATGGTACTAGCTTCTAGTTATAGAGAGTTCTCACTCTCATCATCATCTATAGTTGCATATTTGAAGATGTAAATTTTGGCCATGAAATGAAGTATCTTGTGATCATCATTGAACACATGTAAGTTAGTTACGTTATCTCGGATAGATGGTTTGTACAAGATTTCAGTAATAAATCTATCTCTAGTCGCTGACATTCTTGAAGATGCATTTTCAGAGCATGGCATCTACATTATGCATATGTGGTACGTCAATGATGTTAAATGATTAGAAGTTAGAGATTAGTTAGCATATCTCTTATTGGTAACTTTCGATATACGGTGACAAATAGTGAATGGTATTACGTATCTATCATACCACTATCTCTGAATCACCTACCACATTGAGCACAACCACATTGAGGTTAATGGCTTCTTGCAAGCATAACATGACTGGTTGATACTCAGCAACATTGTTCATGTGCTCAAAATCCAAGCAAATTAAAACGATATTCTTCCTATTGCATTGGTCGATCAAGTCACTTATGGCTCCTAAGTCATCCTTTGTCTTTCATCTGTCAAAGTACATGGTCAACAACTTGTCTGTACATAGACCGTTTGACATGCTTGTACTACTACTACTATTGCTACTATTGGTACAATGTATTGTACATGTTTCGTTACCCTGAGTTTAGCAAGGAAGGAGTCCCAACTGCATGCCTGGTGGGGTTGGAGCTGGTCGTGCAAGATAACACCCGAACATTGTTTTGAGGAGGAAGTTTCCAAACATGAGTTCTCTGAATGAAAACGATTCATTCTCACCATTGTGGGGAGTGACATTATGCCTCATATACCTCTTGGATATCACCAGGATTTGATTGCATTTACCATTATACATAAGTCACATGTGCAACCAGTTTGTAGAAAAATATTCGTTCATCTTGCTGGACTAGTCTCTACTGAGTAGTAGCCCTTATGCTTCCAGTATGTCCACAAAAACTATCTCGATGCATTGGTGGACTCGAATATCATGAGATAGTCAGATAATCAGTTATCAGAGTTCACCAATGGCTAGAATAGACGTTCAATCAAGCTGGATGATTCACACAGCTATCTTGCTCCATTGTGCATTGATCTTTTTCGCAATGGAGAGTGGAATGGCATTGGTTTTCACACCAGAATCGACCAAGCAATCGTGAACATTTTAGTGAAAAACTTGAAATGAGAGCAGTAATGGATGACAACTTGAGTTTTCTTATTATATCTGGAGTGAATTTATCACATTGGAAATTGATCTAGGAGGTGTGCTTTCTCCCTTTTGGTAGAGGTTGTGTTGTCTATTACTGTCTATCCCAATGCACACAACAGGATGTCTCACTGACTCTGGATCTTAGCTAACTCAAAAAAACTAGTTTTCATGTGAGTTTTATTCATGTCATCTACAATGTTGTAGTTGAGAGGTGGAATATTCACCGAGGTGTCCAGGGTGGGATTGATGTTCATGTTGTCTGGCAGAGTGCTTTGTAGTTTACTGCTCATGGAGATACGCCTACTTGCCACTGTCTTCCCAGAATTGTTCTGTGTTTTCTGCTTTGGGCCAGCTGGTGGATCAACCTTCCTCAACAACAATCTCATCTTTTATTGTGATTCCCCGAGTGTAAGGGGACCCCCTTTACTTATAAGTTTGTAATGCTCATTTTGCTTTAGGGGCTATTTGTCGGTGTCCGTCTTCAGTGTTTCTTGCAAGAACTAGTACGCATTCACCACATCCCCAAAACTTGATGCTTCATCATGTTATTACTTAAAACTTTCTCAAGGTTAAAGAAAGAAATTTTGGAGTTAACCAGAAACCAATCTTTTAGACTCGGGTTCTAGCCAACCTAAGTCTAGAGAGAGATCTCCCTTTATGATTTAACTTTGTTTTGGGTAGATTTCAAGCAAGTTATTAGTGATCATGATGTTTGTCTTGATTGGGTGGTGGAATTAAGAAATAGATGGGCATAGCAAGTATTTAGGCCATTGGGCTATGGAGTCAATCAAGAAAGGATTAACTGGAATTGATCTATCATTAAGGTCAGAGTCCACAGGTCTGGCTAGCATAATAAGAGCAAATCTATAGGTTCAAATGAATGAAAGTCCCAACCAGGACCAAGGGTAATGAAGAAGCCTTAACTAGGATTAAGATGAAGAAAGAAAGGATGGCCAGTAGCAAAGGGAAATGAAGAGTCATGTACTATGGGCCAAAGGGGGGTTAAACTATGAAAGTAAGGGGGCAATTAAGAATCCCTAGACCAAGGCGGTCTAGTAGAAAACATAAATAAAGAAAACAGTTAAAATAGAGAGCTCTTAAGCTAATTTTGATGATATGATTCCTTGTTTTCTTTTAAGATTTATGAATATTTGATAATGTAAAGATAATACAATATTTAAAGATGAGAAAATGATACTTGTTTGTTCCAATTGTGCACATGAATCCAATGAAATGTCCTTAGATTTATTTCATTTCTAGTAAAATCAACCCAGTCTTGAGTACAAAAGCTCTTTATCAAAAATCATATGTCTACAGAAATGTATTCCAAAATACTTCAAATGAAGAAGTATTTATACTAGTTCTAAATTGAAATATCATGAAGAAATATGAAGACTACTTTTACAAATATTTCAAACTATTTTACATTAATAGAACTTAAATAAAGGATATTCAAAACTAATGAATATATTTGGCACTATTTTTATGGATTTATGGTGATAAATAAGAGAAATTCAAATTTGATAGCAAATCTTAAGTGATGATGAGGCATTGCAGTCACTAATTGCTTCCTTCCTTTGTGCATTTTTCCACAAAAATTTTGAAACCTTAGGGTCCAATGATACCTTTGTATTTCTCAATCCGAGATAGATATGTAAATAGTGAAAGAGGTTTTCGTCAATAAGTATAATTATTGAGATAAACCTCTCTCAGTTTGCCAAAATTCAACTCTAGCTGTTCACAATAGTCTTTGCAAAAATATGTCAAAAACAAGACTTTGCACAAACTGACAAATAGGCTGTGAAGACATGCAGTTATCTCATTTTTGGTAATACTTTTATAAAACAAGACATAGGTTTTTGTAGATTGGCCTGTTAGGAACACAAACATCCTTTATTTTCTCAAAATACTTCTTGGATTGGGCACAATAGTTTATGTAAAACTAGGACTTAAACAGGAAATTTCTAAAGAATGTACCATTTTTGCTCTGATTTCATCTTCTAACCTTAGATTGCTTTTAACTATTTTTTAGTTTTACTTTGGATGAACTTAACTATTTCCGTTGAAAATGATTTCATCTTTGTTTAAACATTACCGCATCCAAGTTTACTTTTACTCTTTTACTTTTATCGTTCCGTTTTTTCATTTGTCTTCACTTTGACATGAATCTGTGTGCTTTGTAACTGTCTTCCCTGCTATTTGTCTTCAAGCTAGCTACTTTACTCGACTTGGTCTTCAATTTGATACTCTTTTAACCCTTATACACTTTTACTATTCTTTACTGTGTCCTTTTACCTTCATTATATATTTTAGGTTTCTACTGTCTATTTCAATAGTAAATCATTTATTTTCATATTTCCTCTACTTGTCTTTTAATTGTATGTTTTATTTTTCATCTATGTTTGAATAGAAATGATAACAGTCTTGGAGTAAATAGGTCTTATGACTAGTATTAATACTATTTATCCAAGGTTGCAGTCTTCTGATCGCCTGTAAGATAAAACAAACTATTAGGAAAATGTTCGGTTGACACAGAGGGTCATTAATGCGTTTATTCAGCTTTATAGGTCTACGAAGTGAGTCCAAAGTGATTTTGGGAGGTAAACCATGCTTAAATTGGTTAGCAAAGGCTTTAGGTGGAGTAGAAGGGTTTCATAAGTTTACAATAAAATAAGCGAAGGGCCTGAAAACTTGGGTTCTTGGGGTTTGAAATTTAATGGGAAATTTTTTTAAAATATGGTGCGAAGTAAACAGTAGATAGTTTGTTACATAGAGGGTGAGCAATAAGTGGTTTGTTTCACACAACTTTTGGGCATTTGGCAGTATTGGGGGGAGGCCACCCGATAACACTCATTGGGCGCCAAGTAGTAGCGGGGTGAAAAGTTAAACCACCCATATCAGGTAGATAAAGGTAGGCCTTTAGAGGCCGCTTGATATGATCATCAACCATCAGATCAAATAGGATCTGATCACATGGCGATCGGGGCAGAGTCTTGTCACAAGGTTTAATGGAGGGGCCTGATGGGATTTAACAATGGAGGGATTAATTTTAATGGGGATTTATGGTGGATTAAGGGCACCGGGGGTGATTTCATTGGCGAAGGTCAATTGTTAGTTAACCATAGATCGGTTAATTAATTCATTTTATTTGGCAAAGGGTCTTCATTCTTAATTAGTCGTTGATCGAATAATTAAACCATTAATCATTCGTGATATTAATAAATTTTATGTTTCAAAATTTGGGATGGGATATTAATATTAAGGGGTTTTAATAAATACATAGGGGAAAGGGTAATTTTCTCGAGAGTTAATATAAATAAAGTTACGAGTTAATAAGAACGAAGGCGAAGAATGTTTTAGCGTTAAGTGTAGTGTACATTTATAATGCATTGGCTTTTCATAAACACATTATAACATAGGCTTAGTGTTATTTTTGTGGGTTCTTTTGGGAAAAGGGGTTTACTTGGGGGTAATGGCTTTTCCTTAGGAAAAATGGCGTTTTACATTAGGAAAAGGGATTTGCTTGGGAAAATGAGTGATTTGAAGTTGGTGATTGTTTATGAGGGGATTTTTAGTACTGATGACTTGTAAGTCATTGGACTGAGGGTCTTCCTTTTAGAAGTTAGAGAAATGTTCTTAGCCACTTTCACTTAAGATTTTAGGTACTCAAGACTTTTTCTTCTAAATTAGTTAAGTGAAAAGTGTAATGAGTGAGGGAGGTTTATCAATTTGACTTTGTGGATTTGATACATGCCCAATTATTATCCACACTTGGAACTTTGATGATGAAGGTGATCAACATGATTTTATCTAACAACCATTCTTCTACTTACCCACCTACTCATCCTACCAATTTTACTTCTCTTTATTAGGGTGCACTGAAGCTAGAAAACCATTATCAAAACAATTTTCTTTTCTTTTAAAATGGTATTCTAACTAAGTATAACCTTATTACATCCAAGGGATTAGATTAAACAGTTGAGCTCCTTTAATTTACTCTACCTATTTGCTTATCCACCATGATTAAATTGTTTGGTCAGATTTTATTCTCTATTTCTAAGCATAAAATTGAAAATATGAAATAGCCAAATTTAAACATTTTGATTATACATGGATTGTAGCAAAGGTAATAAGTTACACACAATTTCTTATTCTGCATCAAAGTAAATAGTAGTGGAATTTTTACTTGCACACTTTCATGGTATTCTTCTTTCTTGGGGTTCATTTTTTCATATTTTTTGACCTTTTTATTCTTTTTGTGCTTTGATTTTTCTTTTAGGACATACCCTCTTTACATTTTTTTATTTTTTTTGAGTTTTTGAATATGGAAAACCTTTGAAAAAAGCAAAAGGTATGTACATATTACAGTTTTAATCTCTGTCATTCAAAAATTATTACTCCTAATGGTATAAGAACCTAACAATGGCTCCACTTGCAGATGGCATTTCGTTGTGAAATGTTAAGAACAACGTCGACCAGTAGCCTGATACATTGGGCCAATCCCACCCATGTATATTCCATGTTGTATAATCTTTTTGACAAAAAACTTTTGAAGTAAAACTACACACTTTTCTGCAAATTGAAATCTAATCTAACATTAAGTTGCTGCTGAAAACTGAATTTATTCAAACTAAAATCCTACCTACTTACTCTAATCATCTTTCAGACTACTATTTAGGTAAAATGAAACAACCATTGCAACCACTCAAGAATCATATAAATCGGTGACTTTTGTTGCTTTTGCTTGTTGGTGGTTAAAATTGAGATCCTAAAACCAAATATAACTTTGTTAACCTTTGAGAAGATAAGCAAATTCTCGATTTCCTTTGTTAACTATAGAAACTGTACAAAAGGATCTTGTAAAATATATACACTATTCTTGAACTGATTCAAACAACTATGCATATGTTGTGTATGGCTTACATGCCATGAAACTGAAATAATTCCTTCATCTTTATCACTCTGCATGTTTTGAAATGAGCTTTGTGATGATGCTTCTTCGGAAAATGGAAAGAAAACTAGTTGCCTAGCCAAGTCTGTATCAATAACTTTTTCAAAGTCATAGTTAACTAATGGAGAAGGACTTTGACTACAAATTCCATCCAACACTTCAGCTATTAGATCATGAAAGACTTGAAAAGACTGTTGCCACCTATTTTCTATTGGTTCTAATGACACTACATGATTTTCTAAAAACTGCTCATCCTTTTTTACAGATAGATTATGCAATTTTCCTTTCAAAAATTGAACTGCCTCAGAAAAGAGTGTTAGGGAATTACCTTGGATCATTTGATCATATGTTCTAGCTTCCAACTCTTCTTCTGCAACCTAACATTCAATGGCATTTTGGGGTTGCAAATCTAGATATAAGAAGTTTTGAACAAGGATTTTATTTCCCTCTAGATGGTTAATATCAAAAATTGTTGACATTTGATTTTTGATTGCATGAAAGTTATCTCTGATAAACTGAAATGAATCAAAACAGAGTGACAAAGTTATGCCACTGGTTTCAAAATTTCCTACAATTTCCTGCTCATTCTCATAGCTAAAATGAACAAGATGATCATTATTTTCAAGTTTTTGAACCTGAACTTTCTTATTCATCAAATTAGCTTATGATTCCTCTGCAAGGTTAATTTCGATTTGAGGAACATAATCATTATTATAGTGATCAAGCTTATGCACATCATCATAGGATGTAATGTCACCAAATGTACTTATTAGATCAACAAATTTCCTCTTTGTTGACAATAATACTAAGAGGGGGGGTGAATCAGTATTATCTAATTCTTTTACCAAATCTTTCTTATTTATACTTTGAATTATTTTTGCATACCAGTACCATAAATAATGAGCATGAACATGAAAATTAGACAGTCACATCAAAGAACACCAGATATAAGGTGGAAACCCAATGTGGGTGAAAACCACCTGTGCATATGTCTCTATCTTCTTTCAAATTAGAAACTCCTTTTACAATGGTCTTGTACTTGGTACAGTCCTTTACCATACGCAGGCTGTAACCTGCTTGAGAGCTACAACTCTTTCTCCGTTTTCCAGTCTTCCTGAAAAGGGAGCTACAACCCCC
This sequence comes from Pinus taeda, assembly GCA_000404065.3. Lineage (NCBI taxonomy): Eukaryota > Viridiplantae > Streptophyta > Pinopsida > Pinales > Pinaceae > Pinus > Pinus taeda. The sequence goes on along the minus strand of APFE030376385.1, from coordinate 327 downwards.
TACTTCTTTTCAAGGACCCACTTTTCATAAATTTTCAAGCTGGATCCATATACATCAAATGATCATCAAGTACATGTAAATTATACAGTCAGTTGTAATAACCAGATCAACAATAATAGAACAGAACCCAGAACACCTTTTCAATAGAAAAATTCAACCAACAGAAGATCTTAACTCAGATACGCGGTTTTTTCTTTTACTGGCCTGCGTTGCTACGCAGTTCACCTTCTGCCTCTCTGCGTATACTCGCAGATCTCCTTCTTCTGGACTGCGTGGCCACGCACTACTCCTTTCACTGAACCGCGTACATTACGCACCCAATGGCAC
>APFE030376384.1:153988-185762 GCA_000404065.3 Pinus taeda | reverse complement strand
TAACCTAGCCGACCTAACAATAATAATATAAAGCCACAAAAATAACAATAGAGGGATTCTATGGGGCACAGTAATAAGAATATGGGGATAATAGGGGCACGACAATATTAATAAGGGGTACAACTACAATAGTAATGGGGTAATCACTAGTATTATAGGGACCCAACACATAAACCATTTCAAAGCTGCCCTTTTCAGTGTTGAAGGGAACAATTTGAGTTTTTGAGAGTCTTCTAAATAGTCATAGGTTCGGAATAAGACTTAAAAATCAAACAAAAATGTCTCAGGATCCTCACTTCTTAACCCATGAAAGTTTGGGAGGACAGATGGTGAAATGTTTTTCATTGTTGTATGGGTTTCCTCATCTACTATAGGGAATCCAAATGAGTTATCTCCTTCCCTATTTACTCTACCTCATCCATTGTTACCTCTACCTCCTCCATTGTTTCCCCTACCTCTACCTCTACTCCCTCCTCCAAATAGTGAAAATTCTCCTTCTTTCTCTTCTTCTATCATGATAGTTTCTTCAGAACCTTTAGGTTCTTCTATAAATAGCTGATGAGAGATAGTTTCAATTTCCTCGTCTTCTCTAGCAGTTCCTATTTCTTCAACTATAACAGGTTCCCTTATAGAGGTGAAAAAATGTTTTTCTCATAGTTTGGTGGATGAAGTGGAAGAATCCTCTGATTGAATTGCTGCCCCTTGAATTCCAGGAATCCTAAGGCTGGGAGTATGAGTCTAGTATAGAGGTGTATTATTCCTAATCCTTGGTGAAGTAGTTGGAGATATGAAAATCGAACTTCTGCCCCTAGCCATAAATCTTCACCTAGAATCTCTTTCTCTATGCATGTCATTTTTTTGTTATTTTTGATGTTTTTTAATTGAACTAATAATTCCTTTTCTGATCCTCTAGATCACACTAAGTGCAAGAGGAGAGCATACTCGAGAAATTATTAATTCTTTTTTTCTTTATGAATGTAAGAAATAGGCTACCTAGTTACACTTCCCCAGCAACGATGCCAAAATGTTTAGTCAATTTAGTGCCCTAAATTGCTACATAAATTATCAATCCAGGAATCGTATACTGATGAAGTGTAGTGCACTATATGTGCTAAATAACCCTTGTCTTACCTCACTATTTTCAATTTTATGTCGTTTTGGGTTTTGTTCTGTTAATCTCCTAAAGTGTTATAATGCAATTGAAACCATAATTTATTGCTAAAATGAGAGTTTAAAAGTTCTTTTAGATCAAATTTGGATGTGGAGTTGTTAAGAAGATAAAGGCAAAGCTGATTCTCTTCCTTGTTGTAATGTTCCCCAAAAGTATGAGCTCAAAAGACTCTTAAACTATTGTCTATAAAATCAGAACTTGAATAAGAAAGTGAATGTGCAGTTACATAAATCAAACTAAGAATGAAGTACTAGAAATGAAACTGCTACCTCTGTTGTCCATTCTAATTGAAAAATTAAAATATAATAAACTATTGCAACTAAAATTAAAGGCAAGAAACTTTAAAACTGCTTTTAAACTAGCCAACAATCTCATTCATAATCAGAACATTCCACCAATGTTGGCTCTAAAAACATCATTATATGGGATGAGAAAGTGACACTAAACTATCTAATGCTACACTAATGGAAAGCAAGTCATCTCATTTATACTCATAACATTCCACCAATGTTGGCTCTAAAAACATCATCATATAATCATGAGAGAACGAAAGACTACAATAAGCAGAAAGGAAAGTAAACAAATCAAGTCCCATTCGTAATTTCACATATCGCCAATTTCATTCTTAAGGAACTAAAAAGACTCAAGAAACATGAACTTATGTAATGAGTATCTTACTGAGAAAAAAGGTACTGAACAGTAAACAAGTCAAGTCCCATTCATAACTTCACATATTGCCAATTTCATTCTTAAGGAACTAAAAAGACTCAGGAAACTTGAACTTATGTAATGAGCATCCTACTAAGCAAAAAGCATAAACAACTTTGAATTGAAAACTAAAGCACAGCAAAAGGAGTCAGTCCCAAAAATGCAAGTTCAAAACTACAAATAAACTCGAGCATAAACTAATTCAAGACCTACTGTGACTCTGAAATGCATCTATCAAATTAGTAACAAGTTGCAAAACCTGTATAGGTTTAGAACGATTAGAAACATAAGCAAACACAATCAATATACAACTGGAACGAAAAGAGACAAAAATGAAAATGTACAGAATGAAATGAAAGAACCTCAGTTACATAAGGGCCCTCTGCACAACTTCAGTTTAACACGCAGAGCTTACTTCAATGCACTCAAAAATCCATATAAAAACAGAGTCTTGTATTATAAAAACAGAGTATGATGTGTCTTGTCCATAAAGCGGAATTTACACTATGAAAATAACATAACAATGTTAACTAGTCTGCATTACAAAACACTGGAACTTATAGAGGAAATTGCTAACTGTTCTAAGAGGAAAATTCTTCAGTGCTGGACACGTAAACAAAACATGTATCTGCAGGTTCAGCCTCACGGTTGCTACAGGAAGTAAATCTATGCGTGGTGGATGTTGGATTTAGTTATGCAGGTGGCATGCAGATGGAAAAACGAGTCCACAAGTTTAGGAACAGTTTCAGACTCTTCCTGCGTGTAGAAACAGAGTTCTAAATGGCATATAGCACCTCCTTTGACTCCCCTTTGACTGGGGCCTTTCCTTCCGAATCTGACCAAGTGGATAGGACCCTGTCCATATGTCGACATTTCTTGAGCTGTCCATGTCGTTCATTTCTCTATTGGACACTTGTAACTTGTAGAAGTATAAAAATGGCTATGGAATTGCCAGTTAGCTATGGAAACTTGTTACATTCTGTGGCTGAAGAACAAAACCTAATTCAGATAACACACATAATGACATAATTTGAAAATCACTTAAAATACACTCCTGAGATCAACATGCAATGATTTTTGATGACTTAGGATAAACTGACATAGGAAAACAAAGGAAAAAGGGTTAAGAAAATGCTTGGAAAAGAGGTAGCTTTGGGGCTCAACAATACCTTATATTAGATTACTTCTATCTGTTGCTGTTCCTTTTGATTTTGAGGTAGAACAGATGGATGTGAAGACAACATTTCTTCACGGGGATCTGGAAGAGGACATCTACATGAAGCAACCTAAAGGTTTTGTGGTGAAGGGTAAGAAAGAACTAGTATGCAAGTTAAAAAAGTCTCTGTATGGGTTAAAACAGTCACCAAGGATGTGGTATCAGAAAATTGATACATTTATACATGGACTTGGCTTTACCAGAAGAAAAGAAGATCCCTATGTGTATTTTAAATTGATTAGTGACTGTGTTATTTATCTTTCCTTGTATGTGGATGATATGTTGCTGGTTGGAAATGACAAAGAAATTATCCAAGATTTGAAGACCCAATTGCCCTCAAAATTCGACATCAAAGATCTGGGTGCTACAAACTATATTTTGGGCATGGAAATTAAAAGAGATCAAGCAAAGAGGAAGCTCTGGTTAAACCAGAGGAAGTATGTCGAGACAATACTGTAGAGGTTTAATATGCAAGATAGTAAACCAGTGAAGGTTCCTATTCCTGTAGGTGTGAAGTTATTTGCTAAACAGTGTGTTTGGTCAATTTAGAGTGTCCTAAATTGCTATATTAATTGTCAATCTGGGAGTCGTAAACTGTTGAAGTGTGGCACACTATATATGCAAGATAACCTACTTCTTACTTTTTGTCGTTTTTGATTTTTTCTATTTTGTTTTGCGGGTTTTTATCTCCTGATGTGGAATGGAAATTCTAAAAGACAAGTATGGATATGAATTTTCAAGGAAATTATGTCCTCTATAATTCTTTCCCAAAACTTCAAACTTTAGAGGGTCTTAGAACATACTAATGATGAAATAACTTCTCAAAAGAAAATGAAAATGTGCCACTATTATAATCAAACAAACAGTGAACTATTGATCATTAAACCATTATCCTTGCTACTATCTAAATACAAAAGAAATGAATTAAGCTATTGCACTTCAAAGAAATCCAAAAATTGCAAGCAAAGTAAAGCTAAAATCAAAGTACATCAATTCATATTCTGACCCCTCGCTAGTTAGTCTCGCTATGGCTTTCGGAGGTAATCATAAACAACTTGAGCAACTTGATATCTAATTGCAGAAAAGTAAACTTAAAATCAAATCACATCAATTCATAGTCTGACCCCCTGCCAGTTAGTCTCGCTATGGCTTTTGGAGATAATCATCAACAACTTGAGCAATCTAATATCTAATTGCAGAAAAATGAAACTAATATCAAATTACACACTCATACTTCAATCCATCGCCATTAGTCTCGCTATGGCTTTCAGAGGTAATTGACAATGATATGAGCAATTTAATATCTAAGCTAACTAATAAAGCCAATGAACAAAACTGAAATAACAAAACAGAATTGAAATTAAAAGCTAAGCAAAGTAAGTTAGCATAAAGACTGATTCCATGTCCTTAGTCATTGTGAAAACTTTATGCAAATGCCCAGGCTGCCTACTATAATCTGGAACATACACACTGATCAGCGTTAACAGCAATGCACAAAGCATGTAAAATCATGAACAAAATGAAGCGTTAGTACCATAGTAAATGAAATGTACATAAGTGAATAACTGTGGAATATATGTAACAAAGTTAAAGAAACACTACATAAATCTGTAGAACAAAAAAAGAACAAAACCTCAGCATGTGCAGGGGCCCTCTGCACAACCTCAGGCAACAACTATCAATCAAGAATTATGCTCAGAAACAGAGTCTTCTCATTTATTTCAAAACGCAGTCATAACAACGAAACTAGTGTCACAGCACAGTGGGTTTTTTAACAACAAAAATATATGCAAAAGACTAACTACTATGCATATAGAAATGCATTATTCATAGCAAAATTTTATATAACTGTTTTCCTATAAACTACACTGACAGAGGACACGTGAACAACAGTGTCCACGAATCTAGCATCATGGTTGCTGAGATAATGCAATATATTGAAGACAACTTATTGGATTCACATCGTGGGTAGCCTACAGGTGTTAGCGTGCCTCCAGAAATCTAGATACGGCCACGAAAATCTTTCATGTGCTTCGAAACAGAGTCTTGTTGCCGCAGGACTCTTCTGTTTGACCACCGCTTGACCACCATTGACCATGGCCTCCTCTGATGAATCCGACTGAGCCAATAGGACTCGGTCCATGTCCACGTCATTTCCAACTTTCCCATGTTGCTCGCTTTGCCTGAAGACACCTGCAATGTGGACTTTAACAAAAACAGTTGCGGAAAGTTGAAGCAGCTGTGGAAAGTGACAGGATTCCGTAGCTCAATGAGCAAAAATCTAGTTGAAACAACAGACACAAAACATAGTTAAAAACCACTTTAAATGCTCTTTTATGATTAATATGCAATGATGTTGATAGCTTAGGAGGTCCAGGTGAATGGAAAGAGTCTAGGAAAGTGTATAGGAAAGATGCAAGTTCAGGGCTCAACACAGTGTCCCAAGACATAAGAAGAGGAATAGGACATGTCTCGTGTTCCATATGTAAGTGCAGTCGGTAGCCTGATGTATGCAGTGGTCTGTACTAAACCAGAAATTGCACATGTAATTAGAGTATTGAGCGGGTTTATGTCAAAACCAGGGAAGGAGCATTAGATAGTAGTGAAGTGGGTTATTAGGTATTTGCGTGGCACTAGTGATTATGGTTTGTGCTACCAAGGAAGACTAGGATTGGACAAAGTTTTGGGTATTCGTGGCTTTGTTGATGCAGACTGGGCTGGAGATATGGATCAGAGAAGATCTAGAAGTGGGTATGTGTTTAACCTATTTCAAGGTGCAGTAAGTTGGATGAGTAAGAAACAATCTGTAGTCTGATGCTAGCCGACGCCGACTGTACCCACATTATGCAAATTAAAATTGTATGTCACTGGTCCCAGGCCTTAATCACCTGATCCATGGTTAAAGCCTTCACAAATTAAGGTTGAGGCTCTTAATTAATCTTCATGCGGAAACGTTTCAATAACTAACCCAAGTCTAAGTTTAATAAACCTTTTAATTGGGACCTTATACGCCCTTCATAAACTTTGATTAATCCTTAACCCTTATTACTTAACCCTCTCGTTGTTTTCATTACCCACTTATCTTAATCATACCATGATCTTAGACTTTGGTTAAACCCGTCTTAAACCATAATTCATTAACCCACTTTATTTCTCTTATAGCCCATATAATAGAAATACACATAAACACACTTAACTTTATCTTTCCACCTTTCCACGGCTTTGGCACATATTTCAATGCTCTACCTTTATCGAGCTCAACCTCCACCATTTATTTCACTCCACCAGATCAATGGCCGTTGTGCAATCTCCGTTCATCCTCCAGAACTCAAAAAAACTTCACTCAAGTCTATAAACTTTTTGGCTCCACTCTTTCCGAAGCCTTATCGGCTTCAGTCTCCACCATTGATCTTACCTTTAAACCAACGGTTGATGACCTCCCCCATCAACAAAACTGCTCGACGATCCTCCATTGTTGATCAAAAACCCATTTGATCCAATGGTTAATAATGATATCGGGTGAGCCACTTGCACGAGGATTACCTGCCTGATAAAGCAATTTCCTCTCTCCTCCGACATGCTGCGTGTCGGTTGATTAATGGAATTGGGTGACTCCTCCCTATTACCACTTACCACTTTTTCTCCACCCGATAACCCGCTTTCGCTTATAAACCCGCCTTTATTCCTTGACTAGAATATGATCTTATTAGCACCCGATGACCATCTATCTTCGTCCATCAGATGACTGTGACGACTCCCATGCATTGACACCTCACTTCTTCATTCTTCACTTTACTTCGTTTTTATGTTGTTTCTTCAGTGTTCTTCTGTGGGTTCAAGTTTCTTCCAGGGTTATGGTCTTTAGTTTTTCCACCACAAACTCTCTCCTCAGCTTAACTCTGTGTACTCTTTAATCATTGTCACTCCCAAACTTCACTTGAATCCTCTGATTGGACTCAATGATCAAACTCTGATCCTACACATTCCCCTTCTTCTCTGTGTTCTGCTCGAACTCCACTTGCATACATATACTATGCAAAAACTTCTAATTCGCACACAATTATATTAAATTGCTCCATACACACACATAACTCAGAATCGAGTTGTTTGTATTAATAAATAGGTATTTACACAAGAATTCTCTCCTTGGCCTGATCTTCTGTATCAGTGGCCCCTGTTTTCCTACTTGCTCGTAGGCTTACAATCAAACCTCTAACTCACAACCTCTACCTAGATAACCAGCGAACTATCTAACTTGACTAATTCTTTTTATGGCTTTTAGTCTTAGATTTATACAAAAGGCTCTATGAACCAGTTCTGGTTCAGATCCTTAATAATTTCAACTAAAACCTAAGAATCCTCTCAATCCTATAAATCATGAACTAATTCCTAATTCAAGATCTACAATTAATTTCCAAAGATATCAAGACCTATGAACTCTTAACTATCCTGATTCTCTCATGTTCTCCTACATTCGAGAACATTTACAATATGCCTCACAATACTTAATTAATTCCTATTCTCATTAAAATCACTCAAAAGCCTATATAGTTACATGAATTTGACACTTAGGAAACAAAATTCATTAAAATACAAGACCCCCTATGTCTACTAAAATACAATGATTTTTCTTGAGCTAAATGCTCCTGCATTAGACTGCCAAGGTAGAAAACATCCATGATATCCTGATCATGTGTCTTCATATGTTGATAGAAAACCTCTAGGGTCCCAAAATTTAGTTTGTAACTGCCCAAATTCCTTGCATCTTTGTTGCTGTTGTATATTTGTTGTCTTCTAATTCATCTTCCTCTCTTCAACCAGTTTCAAATTCTGATTGATCACACTTCCTGCTGTCATTTTCCTCAACCTAGACTGTTTCATCTTCAACTGCCATAGTTCTTCAATTTCCATTTCTAGCACGTCCTTGGACTGGTCCATACTCTGCCATTTACTGCTATCTCTTTCTCTCTGCTTCAGGTTGTTGTTGTTGTCCATTAACTTTGGCACCTTCACATTCTGCATCTCACTACACATTGTCCATTCATATTTTAACTATTGTTTACTTTCCTCAACCTTTTCTACTTCATCTTCTGCTATTACTCTTGATATTTCTTTAGGTACTACTGTAGATATTACTTCCACCCAAATTTCCTGAATATCCTTGAAGATATTTTCCTCTGCAACATCTAATTTCTGCTCCTTGTCTACAAGAAAACCTGTAATCATAAAATATTTGTTAAAATAAAAATCATAAGGTTTCTGTGCCTTTTCTTCCTTTGGCAACAATTCAGCTTGATGCTCTAATTCTTCCTCCTTTGTTAGCACATCAGTTTGTTGTTTTAAATTCTCAAAAGAATTCACGAGACTGTCAGCTAGTCTCTCCTCCACACCATATGTTTCAATGATGTCTTACTGTCCTTGTCCACTGTAGTGAACTTCTTCATTCTCATTCAGTTTTGATTTTAGTACCTGAACACTTACTTTTTTGTTTTCTAGCCTTTTCTCCAAAAGACTTAACTCATGCCATAAATTTTCCATCTCACTTGGAATTTCTCCTAAAAGCTCAATACAATCCTCACTATCTTCTTCTTTGTCACAAGTATAAATTCTTGTTAACACTACTTCTTCATTATGATCCTCCATCTCTATGATAGTTTTAGATGTTTGTTCATCACTCTCCCTTTGGCCATTTAATAAAATCAATTCCTCTTTGTCCTCATCAATAGCAAATTCCTTATCATAAGACATAACTATCTCATCTCTACTGAAGATATTTACTCCACTAAGCAAGGAATTTATGAACTCCTTCTGCTGTAATAACTCAACTTGATATTCATTTGAAAGACAGTCATCATCATACTTTGCTTGGCAACTTTCATCTTCATTCATGATAGTTCATAAAATGGTTTGTCTTCTGCAATACCTGCATTCACACACAACTTGTCAGTTGTAAAACCACAAGACCGCATGATCTCATTTGATGATTCAATCACCAAGAACTTCTGCTCTTCCAAGTCCTCTACAAGACTCAAAAATATTTCAATGGTCTTCTCTTCAATCTCATCAAGTCCTTCACTTGATTGCTTGATATCCTTCTCTACTTCTTCTTTCAAAACAGAGTTTAGATTCTGCCTGTCTTCTTCCTCGTTAATGACAATATTTGAAAATTTTCCTTCTTCACATGTTTCACCTACAAACATACATAAATAATTAGATTTAAAATCATGTGACCCTTTGGTCTCACTTGAAGTTTCAGTCTTCAAGTATTCATCTTCACCCAGAACTTCACCTTGCTCTGGTTCACAAATAGAAACTTCCATTTCCAACTCAGCTCCTCTGAGTTTTTCCATCAGCCACTTTACTTGCTTCTGTTGTAGCCTTCTCTGTAACTTAGACCACTTCACTGGCTTCTTCTTTAATACCAAACCTAGTCTCTGGTTTTCCTCAAGTATCATCATTAATACATTGAGTTGTTCTTTCATCTCAACAATCGCTTTGTCAATTTCCTCTTGACTCATTCTCTTGCCATTTACCTTGGCATTCTCTTTCTTCACTCTTCTTCTACTATGGTTTTCCTCAGAACCTCTATTATGATTTTCAGTAGTCATCTTCTTCTTCTCTATCTTCATGAGCTCCTTACTTACTATGAGTTGCATTAAAGCCTCTGCTGCCACTTACCTCACCAAGCTTTCCTATGTACTTGATCCCTTGGCAATCCCTTGGTTCTCTATCTTTGGAACCTCTTTTGAGCACTTCTCTCTGCTCCTTATAGGCTTCAACTCATCTGCATCTTCTAAGAACACAATTGTCCTCTTGTATTTCAATCACAATGAAATACTTGGTTCTGACCACCTCTTGTTTCACTTAGAAACTCTTACCAGCTTCCTTCATCCCTTAGTCCTCCCTATTGCCACTTACTTCACCAAGCTTTCCTCTGTACTTGGTCTTTTGGCAAACCCTTGGTTCTCTATCTTTGGAACCTCTTTTGAGCACTTCTCTCTGCTCCTTATAGGATTCAACTCATCTTCATTTTCTAAGAACACAATTGTCCTCTTGTATTTCAATCACAATGAAGTACTTGGTTCTGACCACCTCTTCTTTCACTTAGAAACTCTTACCAGCTTCCTTCATCCCTTAGCAATTCCACCCACATCCTCTATGGAATTTCCTTTATGAGCTGCAACAATACCTCTACAGTAACAAGTCTCCTTCTTTCTACATATGCCTCACTAAGCTTCTCTCCTCTAAGCTCAGTCTTTTAGCATTTCTCTGGTCTTTCCTCTGGAACCATTTGAGGACTCCTTGCTCTAGGTTGCTGCAATCTTCTCACCTTCTTATGTTGCTACCTGTGCAACAATATAAATACCACAAACTCTCCAATCTTCAAATAAAATTATAACAAAACATATCATCTCACCTTCAAGATCTGTACATGATCTTGTTCTACCATTCACCTGCACTTTGAATGGATTGTCCTCTGTTCCCTTGCATTTGCAAGTTCTGCTACACATTATCTTTGTGTGCCTACTGCTTGTCAGATTAGAATTTGATCTCCTCTTTCCTGCATACACATCTTAAAACATAACTTTGTTCTAAATTTCTCAAAGACATTTTACACAGAATTTCCTTATTCTGTTATGATATCAATTGTTTCAACCACAATTCTGCTCTGATACCAAAATGATGCTAGCCTAAGCCAACTATACCCACATTATGCAAATTAAAATTGCATGTCACTGGTTCGAGGCCTTAACCACTTGATCCATGGTGAAAACCTTCACAAATTAAGGTTTATGCTCTTAATTAATCTTCATGAGGAAACATTTCAATTACTAACCCAAGTCTAAGTTTAATAAACCTTTTAATCGAGACCTTATACACCCTTCATAAACTTTGATTAATCCTTAAACCTTATTACTTAACCCTCTGGTTGTTTTCATTACCCACTCGTCTTAATCATACCATGATCTCAAAGTTTAGTTAAACTCAATTTAAACCATAATTCATTAACCCAGTTTATTTCTATTATAGCCCATATAATAGAAATACACAAACACACTTAACTTTACCTTTCTGCCTTTTCACGGCTTTGGCACATATTTCGATGCTCTACCATTATCGCGTTCAACCTCCACTATTGATTTCACTCCACCAGATCAACGACCATTATGCTATCTCCGTTCATCCTCTGGAACTCAAACAGTCTTCACTCCAGTCTATAAACTTCTCAGGTTCGCTCTTTCCCAAGCCTTATCAGCTTCAGTCTCCGCTGTTGATCTTACCTTTAGTCCAACGGTTGATTACTTCCTCGATCAACAGAACTTCTCGACAATCCTCCATTGTTGATAAAAAACCCATTTGATCTAATGGTTAACAATGATATCGGGTGAGCCATTTGCACGAGGATTACCCACCCGATAAAGTGGTTTCCTCTCTCCTTCAACATGCTACGTGTCGGTTGATTAATGGAATCGGGTGACTCCTCCCTATTACCACTTACCACTTTTTCTCCACCCGATAACCTGCTTTTGCTTATAAACCCGCCTTCCTTCCTTGACTAACATACAAGCTTATTAGCGCCCGTTGACCATAGATCAACCCCCCATATAATAGAAATACACACAAACACACTTAACTTTACCTTTCCACCTTCAATGGTTTTGGCACATATTTCGATGCTTTACCTTTATCGCGTTCAACCTCCACCATTGATTTCACTCCACCAAATCAACAGCCATTGTGTGATCTCCGTTCATCCTCCTGAACTCAAACACACTTCACTCTAGTCTATAAACTTCTCAGGTCCACTCTTTCCTAAGCCTTATCGAATTCAGCCTCCGCCATTGATCTTACCTTTAACCCGACGGTTGATGACTTCCCTGACTAATAGAACTACTTGATGATCCTCCACCATTGATCAAAAACCCATTTGATCCAATGGTTAACAATGATATTAGGTGAGCCACTTGCATGAGGATTACCCACCCAATAAAGCGATTTCCTCTCTCCTCTGAAGTGCTACGTGTCGGTTGATTAATGGAATCGGGTGACTCCTCCCTATTACCACTTACTACTTTTTCTCCACCAGATAACCCACTTTCTCTTATAACTCGACTTTCTTCCTTGACTAACATACGAGCTTATTAGCACCCAATGACCGTATATGTTCGTCCATCAAATGGTTGCGACAACTCCTATGCATCGACACCTCACTTCTTCGTTCTTCCCTTTGCCTCGTTTTTATGCTGTTTCTTCATTGTTCTTCTGTGGGTTTGGGTTTCTTCCAGGGTTCTAGTCTTTAGTTGTTCTGCCACAAACTCTCTCCTAAGCTTAACTCTGCGTACTCTTTAATCATTGTCACTCCCGAACTTCACTTGAATCCTCTTATCAGACTCAATGATCAAACCCCGATCCTACATACTCCCCTTCTTCTCTGCATTCTAATCGAACTCCACCTGCATACATATACAATGCAGAAACTTCTAGTTCACACACAATTATAATTAAATTGCTCCATACACACACATAACTCAGAATCAAGTTGTTTGTATTAATAAACAGGTATTTACACAGAAATTCTCTCCTTGGCCTAATCTTCTGTATCAGTGACCTTTGTTTTCCTACCTGCCTGTAGGCTTGCAATCAAACCTCTAACTCACAACCTCTAACTAGCTAACCAGCTAACTATCTAACTTGACTAATTCTTTTTATGCCTTTTAGGCTTAAATTTATACAAAAGGCTCTGTGAACCAATTCTAGTTTAGATCCATAATAATTTCAACTAAAATCGAAGAATCCTCTCAATCCTATAAATAATGAACTAATTCCTAATTCAAGATCTACAATTAATTTCCAAAGATATCAATCCCTATGAACTCTTAACTATCCTAATTCTCTCATGTTCTCCAACATTCGAGAACATTTACAATATGCCTCACAATACTTAATTAATTCCTATTCTCATTCAAATCACTCAAAAGCGTATATAATTACACTAATTTGACACTTAGGACCAACTTACTTAAAATACAAGACCCCCTATGTCTACTAAAATACAATGATTTTTCTTGACCCGAATGCTCCTGCATCATAGTGGCACTATCAACTACAGAGGCAGAATACATGGCAGCCACTCATGCAAGCAAGGAAGCAGTTTGGTTCCAGAGATTGTGTTCAAGTATGGGGTTAATGTAGGGAGCTTTAAGGATAAACTGTGACAACGAAAGTGAAATCTTCTTGGCAAAGAACCCTGTTTACCATTCAAAGACAAAACACATTGATGTTCAGTATCACTTTGTGAGGGATATGATAGGAGACAAAAAGGTGTTGTTGGTAAAGGTTAACACTTTGAAGAATACTACAGATGCATTGACAAAATATGTGAGCTCTGAGAAGTTCTCTTGGTGTAGAGAAACAATGGGCGTTGCAAGGCTGGCTAAATGATTAAGCTCTCCTGTGGCCCCTATGGAAAGAAAACAACAAGTGGGAGAATGTTGGGTTGTGTTATATTCTTTCCACGAATAATCCATGTAGTTAATCGGGGGGTTAGAGGGGGGGGGCAGAGCCCCCCCTTCATTGCGCCGATTATGCAATGGGGGGTTACAAGGGGTTTGAGCGGGGTGGGTAGCCCCCCCCTACGGGGTTCGGGGCAGCGCCCCAGGAACTTTTTTTTTTGGACCCTATATTAGGTTGGGCAGACCTACATATGGTTTTGTGCATGGTTTTTGCACATTGTTTTGGACGCGATGGTTTTCGGTCCATGGTTTTGGACATGATGGTTTTCGATCCATGGTATTGGATGCTTCGGCATGTATAAATATGTATTGTAACATTGAAAGGAAAATAATGAAAAATCAATCTGGTAGTCTCGGTTTTGGGATCGAAGGGAAAATCTCTATATATATGTGTTTTATGTGTTATGCTCTCGCATTGTTTATTTTCTATCTTTTAGAATTCGTATGCAGGTGATTTATGTACGGAGTTAAAACCTACATTACACTACACAACTGGTAAGTTGTGGCCAAACCAAGTATTGAGAATCAAGTACTTCTAGGTGTTTGTAAATTAACAAACTAATAAAATAGGGGTGATTTTCTATAATCAATTTTTGGCTTGTATGGGCCTGACCCAGATTCAAGGATGATTTAGCCAAACAAATCCCGGTACTAATGGCCCTTTTGGCAACAGTTCGCGGAGCGCAGACTCAGGTCTCACCCGAAGTAGTATGGGAGGGTGCTACAACCAAGTTTCCGCACCCTAGAGATGTCTGAGGGATTTTAGTGGCGTGCAGATTGACCTTGCGGGCACATCGCTACGCGCACCTATTAGTACCTCGCAGCCTGCAATGCTACCTTCACGCAATCCTTTTCGAGGTGTGATCCATGTTATTACCCGAGTCCTTACAGTTAACCTGATATTACCTAATTACTTAACTTATCTATGTGAGCCAAATTATACTTAACAGTGTTCAGTATTATAAGTGCATGCGATAAACAAAATAGTATAAATGCATGGAAAATAATACAACAATAGATACACAGTATTTGGAATCAAATTCTCTTTATTATTCCTCTTCTTGGGTTATAGACTCAACTTCGTCCTACGCACTCAGCTGTAGGGGTCCACGCACTCAGCTGCAGGACTCTACTAGACCTCTCTGCACTCAGCTGCAGAGCCTCTTCCTACTAATACAAACCAAAACACTTAGACTTCTTATCTATCCGCTACTACATCATTTACATTTATCCATATCCCATTTTTCTTCCTCCTCTTTACAACTTAGAGCCTCACTCTATTTATACAATCCCATGGTCTACATACCATGGGTAGGCCGACATGACATTACATTACATTACAAAACTTAGGGAAAACAACCCTATGAGTCAACATACATTTCGCGCTTCGCGCCTGCAATTCGCAGAGTCTTACAACATCTTTGACCAAAACTTGGGCTTTGAGCCCCAAAAAATGCTGTGGGGGAATTATGTGCCCAACAGGCCCCCAACAAAAACATCATGACTCACCCTCAAGTCACTCTATTGGTGCGGTGATCTTGGTGAGGAGTCCCTCCAGCTGACCCCGTGCTGCTCGGAGGTCCGCAGTGCACTTCTCTTTGGTTTGCTGGACCTGTTTCATGCACTCTTCCAAAGCCTCTTTGTCAGGAGAAAATCCCTGCCTTAGCGCATACATCCCCTGCTTTTGTGCAAGCTTCCCTTCGATATCTACCGTGATGGTGAAGGCCTCGTCATTCCATAGCTGGACGCGTGCTTTGAGAACTGCCTCTTTCTGTCACACCGCATCCGCCTGCTCCTTTAGTGCCTTAGCTTGCTACATTTTCGCAAGCCATTGAGTGAGGACTACTGTCTATGCAGTTCCTCAGAAACTATCGTACTACTCCTGAAGTTCATGCGCCTTTTTTTCCAGGCGCTGTATGTTGGGGTCCTCCTGCAAAGATGTGAGGACCGCACATGCTTGTTCCAATATACCGGTACAGTCTTGTACCACACGTCCAATTTCTTCCAACCCTATTTGGATAGCGCTAGCATGCTATTCTCTGACTTCCAGGGGAGTGGAAGGCCGCGCCTTCAACCGCAGCTCAACGATTTGAAGATTCAGCTCCAGCTGAACCTTTATCATTTCTGATCTGGCTTTATAGACGTCGGTCGCCAACCTGTGGATCCGATCTGCTGCTGGTATATCTACTAGGATGGCTAGCTCTAGGACACATTTGCAAGCATCGTCTACCACCTGTTCCAACCGTTGATTCTGTGATACCAATTCATCATGCTACATGTTGAGTTGTTCGATGTTTATCTTTTTCTCACTGAGAACATGTATCGTGTGGCCCTCCCTGGCGCAAAGTTTTGCTATTATTCCATCTTGTAGTTGGTACAATGTTTCTCACAAAAGGGAAGCCAAATTGAGGCCAAGTCCTTTGATCCTACCAACCGGAGCTCTGTCGATCTCATTTGCTGCTGCCAGTGCTTCGTCTGGTAACACTATTGTATTGGCCATCCTTGCGCCTAGCATTTGTTCTGTTGCTGATGTACTTGCTGCAATGTAGGAGGACAATAGACCTTCCTACGTGGGTCGCACCTGTAGTTCCTGCAGCACGCCCTTAAGGCCCCCAACACACTCTGCTGCTCTGTCATAACTTCTTGGAGTGCTTCCTTGGTGACATCATGAACCATCTCGCCGATGTCGTAGTGGTCTCTTTTAGTTAATGTAATTAGGTCAATGGCAAGCTTCAAGGCCTTGAGTTGGGTCGACATGGTTCCTGGGTCCACGCCCTCTTCTGTAAGGTCTGTGCCCTTTATCTCCTATCCTGCAGACACTTCCTGGCCCTCCTTTTCCTGCGTTGTTGCGGCCTCTACTGCTACTACTACTTTGGCAGCCTTCTTCTGCTCCACGGCTGCTTGTGCTGCTTTGCGGGCTTCCCTGACCTCGACTCTCGCTTTTTCGTTGTGCCTTTTCTCGGCCAGTTGACGCACTGTTATCTTCTCCAACTTCGCCAAATCTAGGGTGCACCACTCAGAAGACCATCTCTCTAACACTGTAAATATCGCATTATCAGTGGCTATGAATGAGAGATTTTCCCACTGCTACGTCGGATCCTTTCGCGCCCTCATATAAATGTTGTGCATGTCTTCCTTGAAGTCTGCAAAACTCCATAGACTGTTGTGCACTATGGGGGACAGGCATGGCCTCCTATTAATCCACATCCATATGCTTGCCTCCATGAGCACCCAAAAAATCTTTGTATCGCGAATCCGCTTCGCGTCCTTGGTAGCCCAAAGCGACGCGTACTTCGTGGCCTCTGGTAAGTCACGGTCAATGCTCGAGAACTAACTGTCCTCTGGTAGTTTTCCTGCTACCAGCAAGATGGAAAAGAGCAACCACGCATAGTGGAAGGTCTTACCTTGATCCTGGGCCTCCTTGCAGTTGATAAAAAATTCTTCGCAGAGGAACTTGGCCCAGTTGAACTGGACCCCTTTTGCACACTGTTCAGCCAACACATCTACTTGTGCTGGTACTTCATCGCCACAACATTTTCTCATTACTTTACCGACCAGGAGCTGGGTGGCTACGCGCACCCCTTTATCCCTGATACTGTTGATAGCGTACCCCCTCTTTTTCTTCTCTAGCTTATATTTTCTCTTCATGGCCTCCGTGAGAGCCAAATCATTGCTTTTTCCTGCTATCGTCGTAGGGTCCATTCCCTTATAGGGAAGCCGAGAAATTCTGTGGATGAGATCCGCCATGATGGGAATAGGATCCTCCAACCATAAGTACCCATAATGCACCAGGAAAAGCAGCTACCTGATGACAAAAATGGTGATGGGCGCGCGGTTAAAGTGTGGTATGCACAAAAAATGAAGCAACCTAGCCTTCTCCACACTGCACAACCATTTTCGCGGTTGTAATGTGATCACTGGCCCCTCCTTATTCTGTTTCATTAGGCTCTCCATCTCCAAGTGTGGAAACTTCTTGCTGTCTACGAGGTCCCGGTCTTCAAATTTTACGGTGGGCACATGTCCTATGACTGGATCCTCAAAGGTAATTCCATCAAGGAGGAGTGGGGTCTGGAGTGCACTCTCCATTGCACCCAGATCCTTTGGTACCTTAGCTTTCCCTTTTCAAAGAAGGGCATACTCAGATAATTTTGTTGTAGAGTGCATTCGTTGGACGTCCGCCTCCATGTCTTATTCTTCCTCTGCCTTGGCAATCAGTGCCTGTAAGTCCTCCTCCTCTTCATCTGTCTCAATGGTGACAGCATTGCCCTTTTCCTCCACTGATAGCTTACCGAACTATGGATTCCTCGGGGACATGCGGACTGGCCCCATTGCCTACTTGTCTTTTTTCAGTCTCGGCATCCGAGGTGATTTCTGGATTTCTAGCTCAATCCCAGTATCTTCGGGAATATCGTGTACCGTATGGGTTGGCACAACCTTGCTGATAGTTGCTTCTTCAAAGCCCAAACCTTCCCCGGTATCCGTCATCTTGTTTATAGTGTATGCGGTCTTTCACGAACTTAGGGGCTCGAATATCGCTCGGCGCTCAACACTCTGTGTTCTATTCAACTTCTCAAGTCTCAAGTGTAGAACTGTTGTCTCGTGGCTGGCCCCTGGAGTTTTATAGTGCCTTCTCAATTCAAATTCGATTGTTCCCCCCAATTCTGGGCCATCAATGCTTTCTTGGCGGCAGATTTTCTGAAATTTTCCCCATAATTGTTGTCTTAAATGTCCATTGCCCGCTCCATTTGGCCTCAAACCGGACATCTCGTCATGAACAGTGACACCAACAGTCACTTCCTAGCCTACCCGCATGGCAGCGTAGCTCTCCATGCGTAGGCACGAACCTTGTGACATGCTAACTCTGCGCGCACCTCTCTTATCACGCAGCTCTCCAATAGATTCTTTTATAGTCCCACGCTCCCTTTCAACTACCTAGAGCGCTGAGACTATTATTCCTACGGATAGGCAGCTGGTCGCACCACCCATGTGAGGCTACATCTAACCTTCCAGTATAGTCCGCGTAAAATCCTCAATTTCCCTCATGATAGTTGGCACTGCGCACTCTACTCTATGCAGTGTGTTCCCCTGGTCACTGTGTATGGTGATATGTGGCCTTAGCCATGACCGCAAACTAATTAATTCTTGGCGATAGTCTTCTAATTCATTGGTATGATCATTCATACCGTACCTTGCCATCCTTGGTTTATCAATGAGACATGCTTGCTTGATCTCGTTTTCCAGCCTCTTGAATTCTGCGTCCATCAAAATGCTTTTCTTCCTTAGTCGTACCCAGCCTTTTTTGAGTTCGCGAAGTCTAATGTTCCCTTTCTGAATGGCTTCCTGAAGCCTTATGTATTCTACCTCACATAACTGTGTGATTTCTTCATTCTGGGCTTCACGCACTATCACACTTGCAGGTGCTATTATGTGTGGATTCATCGTTGCATGTCCCTCGGGCATTATGGTCCCTACCCTGTTCCTCAACCATTGAATTGTTTTTGCAGTCAGGGTTTTGCACATCATCCTATAGGCCCATTGAACCACTGGTATGTGCAGGTCCCAGTCAATACATTTCACCTGGTGAACCCTATTCAACACTTCGCACACGCTATCGAAGGCTTCTCTGTGGATAGTTCTTGGCACACTTCGCCTTTCCTGCTACTGCGTTTTGTTCCAATTCTCTATTCTTGGAGTGGTGTGCACTTGTGTGGGCTGCATGTCATATGTCTGTACCCATCGGGAAAGGTGGGAACGCAAGTTGTTCTTTCCCTGGTATCTCGCTCTCATCCTTATTTAGGGTTTTCCAAATCGTAGGCGCATCATTCTCTTGCATCCGTGCCAGTCCTCAAAACTTCCCTGATGTGTACCCCACCATCTTGTTGGCATTGCACGCAGTGCCCATTTCAGATCATCGAACCACTACTGTTCTAGTACTGCGCTTTCAAATTTATTCATGAAATCATCCACTGCTATCAACTCGTCATATGTAGGCAGATCCCTTGCCTTTGTTGTCACGCAATGCAGTGATCTAATGATCATGTTGCAATTAAGCATTGTTACTTCGTGCAGTCAATTCTACAATGCTCTATTTCTTCGTCTGAATCTGAAGTGCAAGAGCTTTCGCGCTCCCACGAAATCCTTCCATCTGTAGTCGGATTCACCCAATGTTGTTCTCATGTAGTTATCTTGTAGATACAATCGATATCATCATCACTATTATCATCGTGCATCGGTTCAGTGTATCATGCTCCTTCGGCTGGATCTAGCGGTACTACTACGAGTAGTGAATTTTTCTCAAAAATCGTTTTGCGATTCTTCAGGTTTATGATTCTGTTCATATCAGTGGCCCAGTCTATTCCTAGTAGTGCAGGATAGGGATTGCTGTCATCGACAATCTCTATTACTTCAAAATCCAACTGCGCGCTCGCACCTTCAATATCCACCGTGACCCCTTGCAATCTCCCCATGGGCAAGATCTTCTGCTAGTACACCATTCGCAATTGAATAGGAGACCATTGTAGCGTGGGTCTACCCATGCGTTCCCATGTTTGTTTCGACAGTACATTCGCATTTGATCCAAGGTCCAGGATTACTTGATTCATTTCATATTCGCTGATTTGTGTAGTCAACCTCATTTCCCTTCCTATGCGCAATGCATGCTTTCCCAGTTTCTGGACCACACGTGGTTCTCCTAACCCCGCGCACCTAGTGATAAGTTCCTGTAGTCCTTTTACTGCCTTGTTGTTGCATAGCAGTTTCATGCATGTCTCTAGAAAGGTAGTGAGCATTGAAGGATCCATCCCTCGTTCTAGTTGATCCTTACTACCTGAAGTGGAGGCGTCTGTGAAGCTCTTCTTAGCTTCCATGAATGTCTCCTTTGCGCGTTCTAAATCAAATTTGGGATCCTTTGTAGGAGCCTTGCGAACGCATGCACTTTCTTCTGACTGCTTACTTTTATCATCGCCAGTGGTCATACCACTTCTGGGCATCATGTTTACATTTGGGTCTTCTTTGCACGGCTTAGACCTCATCATGTGCAAATTTTGAGTCGGAGGGGGCTGGAGTATCCTTTTTTCACGCATCCTCGCTATCAATGAAGGGCAGTGTTCGCTGAATTCCCTGTTTAGCACGATCTGTATTTCTATGATTACCGCATTTGGATGATCATTAGAATGTTTGATGTACCATGTTAATGCGCGATCCTACAACGCGCTAACCACTGTATCCTTTTTTATACTGTCATCCACGACTCCTTGTGATTCCCATACCGCCCTTACTACAAACCAGAATTGGTCCGGATCTTCATTCCCTACTCCTTTGAATATTGTAGTTTGATCACACTCGCCATACTGAACTGTGGTGGTGGCGGAGGTGGGGTGGGTGGAGATGGAGGTGAGGGGGGTGAGATGGGTGGTGGTGTAGGTGGAGGTGGTAAGCACAGAATTTGCTGCCTTATCAAACTGACTACGCTTCTCGGAGAAACTTTTGCGAGCTCTTCCTCACTTTCCCGCAAGCGTGAAATTAAGGGACTGGTTTCTAATTCTTCATTACCTTCGCTTCTCTAGATCTTCCCACTTCACGTAGTCCCAAACATTAATCTATTCACATAACCTGCTTTTCACACAATAGCATCTTAATCCAAGTGTTCAAAGATTTAATATACTTACCTCGCGATCCTTTGAGGAAGCATCGCTCTGCCTCACTGTAGCTGACGGTCATATCTACCGTGAACTCAATGATAATTCCTCCTATAATTCAATCGAGCCAATGGTCTACAGCTCGTGCGATCTTATCTCCTGATGCTTCTAGTCTACGCACTAATTCTGGAGTCCACACGATTGGTTTGTCGAGCCTACACCTTCCTTGACTATCTGCTAGCTTCGCAATCCACTCATACAGCTCAGAAGGAAAGGATGCAAAAAAAATTCTTGGATTTCCGTATATAAGTAACGCTCTAACCATTGTTCCTTAGATACTCTCGGATTCTTGTTTTCCTACACCGGGAACTTGTGAATCTTCTCGTCCAACCACTCTTCAATTTCTTTCTTCATTGGATTCCAATGACATGACATCGAACATCCCTTATGTAGAGTCTGGACCCGGCAATGGAACCATTTGTTGCCTTGTATGGGCCTGACCCATGTTCAAAGATGATTTAGCCAAACAAATCCCAGTACTACTGGCTCTTTCGACAATAGTCTGCGGAGCGTGGACTAAAGTCTCACTCAAAGTAGTATGAGAGGGTGCTAGAACCAGGTTTCCGTACCCTAGATATGTCTGAGGGTTTTTAGTGGCCCGCATATTGATCTTGCGTGCACATTGCTACGCACACCTATCAGTACCTCGCAGCCTGCAATGTTGCCTTCGCGTAGTCTTGTTCAAGGCGTGATCCGTGTTATTACCCCAGTCCTTACAATTACCCTGATATTACTCAATTACTTAACTTATTTGTGTGAGCCCAATTATACTTAACAGTGTTCAGTATTATAAGTGTGCGCGATAAACAAAACAATATAAATGCATGGAAAATAATACAACAACAGATACACATTATTTGGAATCAAACTTCTCTTTATTATTCCTCTTCTGGGGTTACAGATACAACTTCTTCCTGCACACTCAGCTGCAGGGGTCCACGCACTCAGCTGCCGACTCTAGTAGGCCTCTGTGCACTCAGTTGCAGAGCCTCTTCCTACTACTACGACCCAAGACACTTATACTTGTTCTTTATCCACTACTAGATCATTTACATTTATCCATTTCCCATTTTTCTTCCTCCTCTTTACAACTTAGAGCCTCGCTCTATTTATACAATCCCATGGTCCGCAAACCATGGGTAGGCCGACATAGCATTACATTACATTACAAAACATAGGGCGAACAACCCTATGAATCAACATACATTTCGCGCTTCACGCCCGCAATTCGCGGAGTCTTACAACATCTTTGACCAAAACTTGGGCTTTGAGCCCCAAAACATGTTGTGGGGGAATTCCATGCCCAACATCAATTCCTTTTGGATCAAACACAAGTTGTTTAAAATAAGAGTCTGAGTGTTGGTTACTTAGTTCAAGGTTTCCAAAGTAGGCATCTCTAACTAAGGTCTTTGAAGGAGAAAAGGGTGATGGAACAAAAAGATGTATACTCTTTAATAGTTGTAAGGTTATGCCTTTTTATAGATTTGTGTATGAATAAATGATGAAGGTTTTTCATTATAATGATTATCACTCTTATCTTGAAGGGACTTGCCATCTATACATATTGTTAATAATTTTTATATTGAGAAAACCCTTGTTGTGGCCTTGGATGTAATAGTGACGACAACATTAGTATAACAAATCAAAATTCTCTTGTAGGTAAATGTATAATTAAAAGAATCCAAAGAGGGCGGGGGGGGAGGATGGTTGAACCCATGTCAGACACCTATATAATTATAAGGCCTCATTAACCAGAGATCCATGAACCAATTATGTGGAATACATGAGGTTTTGTTGTACCTATGAAGGAAATAAGCAGTTGTTGGTTGTATGTATCAATCATTGTATCCATATAATCTAGGTGAGTAAACAATTAGTTGTAGGAGTACAAAGTAACCGCTACCGGGAGTTGATCTCATGGAAGGAATAATAAGTTGTGTCCCTATGGAAGTAAATATAACTGGAACATTATTAGCAAACTAGAATAGAAACACTCTAAGTTATCACATTTGCACCAACATAACTATAGAATTAGGAGAGCAAAAGCACTAGAAGAAAGAAAAAAAAATTACTTGAGGGAGGTGGTTCCCTAGAGATTCCCAAGCATGTGCATAGAAGTCATGGTCATCATTGAAACAAGGAAAAGCAAAGATAGAAGTACAAAGTTAATATATTATTAAAAAAAAAGAGACTGCTAGTAAAATAATGCTATAAATAAAATTTCTAATAGCAATTGTGAAAGTGGACTATGTAGATAAATAACCAACAAATCCAGTAAATGACAAGTAATGCTTGGAATAGTGTATGCATGAGGCACTTAAGAGGATAACTCTATATTATGTAAGGTAAAATACAAACACAGGACGAACCCAATGTTAACATGTGTTACGAATGAATTGAATATATATAGAACATCTACATCAATGGAAAAACACATAATAGAAAGATAATTCAAGTATGAGCACGCTATATGTGGTGACTTGTGACTGTGAGTTTTCATGGCCATCATGAATGGGTTTGGTTTTCAGTACTGATATGACAATGGAAGAATCGATCACATGCTTCTTAAAAAAAAAAATTCTGAAAATTTCAAAATAAATCTTGTGATCTCCTTGATTGAGGAATGTGACCTATTGGTAGTCTAAAACTTTAGTTCCCCCTATCAAAATAACCGAAAGAATGATTGCACAAGCATGACCAACGACATTTTTAAGGAAAAGAAGTGTGTGGAAACAAACAATTGTGTGATGCAAAATAATTCCAGCTTACTAAAAAAAATGCCTATCAAAACCCGCAAAGTGTTGATAAGTCGAGATAGAATAGTATAATAATTTCTTGAGATAACAAAAAAAATAAAAAATTTGAGACACCTCAATTAAAAGTGGGGATGATAATAGTATTTTGAATGTGTCGAAGACAAAGAAATGCACAAGCACGTAGAAATAATGAAGAAAAAATTCATATGATGATAGCTTTATGCAATCATAGATACATGTGAAATTGATCAAGACTAAAGTTAAGAACGGAAATATACAATTCTTAAAAAAATGCAACAGACCCTCAGAGAGGCCAACAATCTTTGATTGTCCATGATATTAAGGATGAAAGGATCATCCACTCTGTATGGAATAAAGATTCGTATTAATGACTTATGGGAAATCTAGTTAACTGATTTATTTTATAAAGGGAAGAGTTAAGTTCAATTGGAATCAACATGAACCGAAGTGTTGGTTAATTAAAAAAAAAAAAACTAAAGATTGAATTGAATTGATGCTATATGAAAACAAGTGGATGATTGATTAGATTCCATGAAGCGACTCAACGAAATTGCAAAATTCTATGAATTGAAACAAATTAGTGTGAAACCAAAAGTTATTGCTGAGAGGCACATCCATAACAATGAAAATAAACTCTAAACCTAACTTTTGCTAGCTGAGATATTGCTTTTGTTGATTGCTAGAAATCTTGAGAAAACTTCCTAAATTGATGAGAACAACTATACTATATTAACATAGTGAGTGTGAGACAGTAAATATGCATACGAGCAGAAAAGGGAGAAATCCCATAGGTGTACACAAAAGCAAAATTGCATATACATTTCAACAACAACTTGTAATGCAAGATGACAAAGGGCCAAAATTGAAGGAATTTTGCAATGTGAACTCTTAGTTTGCGCTAAAAGAGAATAGTAAGGTATCCTGAGATGGGCATAGCTAAGTCAAATTGGAAAAGTAGATAGTAATATAGGCACCTTGAACATGGTAGGCAAATGAGGTTATTCTAAAATTTACTCATGCATGACTGATACATATACACCATTTTAAAATAAGATAAAAACCTAGAAGTGCTAGTTAGTATGAAAAGACATTAGTTGCAATTTATCATAAAGGCAAGAACAACAAATGGTTTATGAAATATTATTACCATTATGTAATAGTGTAAAAGGAATTGGTACTTCCAAGGTTTGAAATTTACAGTAGAACCACGCAATGGGGTCCTTGTCTTTTGGCCGAGCCATTGGGTAAGTAAGAAGGATTTATTGCTATTGTTGATGAGCTTACGATGATGCTGCTAACTGTTATTGAGCACATGTTTCTAACCCATGTTGGGGTTACGATGCATGAATATGACCCTTGTTGGACATAAATAACAACTGATGGTGCTTGCAATGAAGTTTGGAGTGATTATATATGTTTTCTTAAACGATAATTAATAGAAGCTAACGGTTGTCATAATGACTATGGATGTAGGCCGAACAAGACGAAGAATTCCTTGTCGAGCTTCTGTGCATACTAGATTAGAGAGAAACTATGCTATGGAAGCAAGTAATCACCTAGGTTAAAGTGCGGTGGAAAAACTTCATCCTAGAAGAGGCCACTTGGAAATATGAAATTTTTAACCATGAGGCATATCCTAATATGTTCAAGGACTA
Source organism: Pinus taeda (assembly GCA_000404065.3). Lineage (NCBI taxonomy): Eukaryota > Viridiplantae > Streptophyta > Pinopsida > Pinales > Pinaceae > Pinus > Pinus taeda. The sequence continues at coordinate 160,024 of APFE030376384.1, read as the reverse complement.
GGAAAACACCAAGATGGTGTTTCGTTTGGGGGGGTGAGATGCAATACCCTCTAGTGACTTGTAAATATCTCATTTACCTTCTTGTGAATTTATATTTACGGACTATGGTCCCATGCTAAGGGTTAGGTATGAATGTGTGATGTAAATAACTTTTTTTCTAATTTTATATTAATAAAATGTTACATTTGTCCAAATATATAAAATATGGTGGGGGAAAGATGCTAGAGAAAAATTTCACACCCAAAAAGTTTAAAATATAGTTAAGGAAAGCCCAAGAAGGGCAAAGGGCAGAGGAAATTGTCAACCTAGATTCCTTCTTCCCATAGATAGGTTATCCCAAATTTTGGGAAAAAGGTTGTCCAAGAGGGTGAGAGGGGGGAATTCGGAGGAAATCTTCTGTATTGGAGTCTGGTAGGAGGAAGGCCAAGTATATAAGTAGCTAGGGAACTATATTCCTCAAGGAAATGACATTATATTGAGGAGGGCATGACGTTGCTAGGAGGAATCATCTCTGGACCAGGAAGGGTCTCTGTCAAGAAAATTTGTTTTAGGTGTGAAAGTTGGCTTGGAGAGAGTGCTGGCAAAGGTTCCATTTCTCACTGGTTGGGTGGAGCATCTTTCCAGTCAATGTGGTTTCATAGCATGCCAAGAGATTTAATCAGAAAAGTGAACATAATTTAATATGTATTTTTGTCTTTGTCTTTCTATTTTTGTCTTTTTTTCAGTGGACGTTTAATGCATTTATGTTTTGGAACTTGTCAACTATGGAATTTTATAGATAGGTTGGAATTTGTTTTCTTTGGGTTAGGTTGGTCACCCAAAAAAAATGAATAAATTAAGAGTCCTTCATCTTAAGGGTGTTAGTCCTGCAACCTAGACCATAGGTCTGTGGACTATTGCAAGCCCTAATGTAGGCCCACGTTGTCCACAGACTAGACTTTAAATAAGTATAAATACTCCTAAAAATATAGATAAATGTAAAAAAATTGTATGTACGATGTGCCTATGCCATTGGTTTGAATCTTCTGAAATAGATTTTGATATCTTATCAACATAAACAGAGTTCTAAGAGGAATAGAAACAGGTTATTTATCCTTTCATATACTGGCTATAATCAATAGAGCATAATATATTAACTGAGTGCAAAAACAAAACACGAGGTACCCATAAGAAGAAGAAAAATGACAAATACCAATGTTGTATGTCGGGTAGACCCTTAAAGGGTTAATTATCCATATTTTCTACCTTTACAACATTTATACAGATTTTCAACGAACCCAAATAAAACAAGGGAACGACTGTCGTAGCATAGTCCCTGTCGAGGTGGTAGAAGCATGCAAATTCTATGTTGGTTGTAAATTGATTTGAAGTTGACATGCTGACTCCATCAGCAATAATGCATCTACAATATTTTGTTTTTTCTTTGGAGAAATGAGCACTCACGGTTTTCTTTAATCATGAAATAGATTACAGACAAATGCTTTGCCCCTGACCTCTCCCGTCCCTGAAAAAAATTAAATTGAGACCCTTAGTTGCTATTTTAACGCATACAAGTGCAAAGCCTAAAACCGTTGTCTTCCAATATCTTGACATATACTCATGGACTAAGAAGTGTTGTTGCCTTGAACGATTCCTCCCAATAGGAAATATTATTATTCTGGAAATATTATTCTAGGCTGGATAAGAACATGTAAATGCAAAGGTTGACTGCACTTAGAGAGGCTAGAAGCCAATAAAAGTAGTCTAAATGAGCTTTGTTCAATTTGTCTACAAACCAACAAGTTCCCTTGCTATTGCAACTAGGCTTCTTAGTAACTGAAATAAGGATGTTGCAAAGCCGCGGAAATACCTCTTTGGCAGCTATCACTCCTTTAGCTTTAGGAGTCTGCCTTTTGTTACTAGGAGTTTGCTCCTTGGAAACAAATGTTTTAGGTCCTCCACATTTTTTTCCTCCATCAGTACCTGAAAAGGCAAACTCAATATGATAAATTCAGAGGTAGAACCAAATATCAATACAAAGCATTGTTTTCGTTAGCTGTCAAACGCAACATTATAAAATCTATTATACAGAACAAATAACTCTAATATTCAACTCAAAACCAACATCATCAATCTCACCAAAAACATTATTATGCCTACAACTAGTTCAAACATATTTGAAAATGGAGTCACTATCTTAATTTTACTTTCCAAGAAAGAACATATTGTTTAAATCCCCAATAGAACTCTCAAAACATGTTCACACTATCCATAGTTAAGTGTCACCTTTGCTTTCTTATCAGTACCGGGAGACTTAGTAGAGGAATCTGGTAAAGGTCTTTTCTTCCCAGAGGACTCAACCTTTTTTCAAAAAGATAAAGAATTAGCTATAAAGCAGAATAAATTTTCATATAAATAGGTGATTCAGCTTTATTATCACTCATATATTGGGTGTCTTTTGGTTCTTATCTTCGACTTTCATCTTCGGAATCACCGTCTTCCTCATCAGATCATCCTCATCGTCACTTGATCCTTCCATGTTCTATCGTTGAAACAATTAGAAAGTTCACACTTAAACATTGTACTTAAAAAGATAGGAAAATACAAAATTTAATTTTACCATAAAAATCATAAAACTTCTTGAAAAAAAGTCATTAGAATTTAATCTTCTGGCAGTAATAACAAGATAAAAATGGTTCCCAAGGAAGGTCAAATAAGACTGCTCCAGAAAGATAACAGTTAATCATAAACGCTCGTATTGGGTAAATAATAGAAAAAAATGCAGGGGAGAATGAATATCTATTATGTAAAAATTAGTTAGATTAGGTTATTATTAAATATTAGTTAAATTAGATGAAAGGGCACGATCATAAGATCATGCCCTTTCCCCAAAGGGTGTTCCTGGCGGTATATAAAGCCAGTCTCCCGCAATTGTAATATCATCTATCTGTAATTCATTTTATTAATAAAAGTATTTTTTTATATATATTCATGTTTATCCGGAAGTTTTCCACTTCATTCGTATCAGAGCGAGTTCGATTGCTGGCTTCCTGCTACATACGACCTCCGATTGTCCGCAAGCACTAGTACACTTGTCAACATCCCCAACTACCTCCTCCATGTCACAACTTCTGTTCATCTCTATTTCCACTGCATCTCGGTTACCCATTCATCGCCCACCGCAACCTATCTACTGACTCCACCTTCGAGACAGTCCAACAGCCTGCCTACTCGGTCGTGTTCTATTTCTCCACCAATCACGCGTCGTCCAAGTCGCAGGTTGACCGTCGCTTAGTTGAACATTCTGCTGCAGTTTGGGTTAAGTCACCGCTCGCGTCCCGACCTTCCACTTCCGCTGTTCGATTACCTTCCTGCGGTGATATACGCTCGGTCAAGGTCAAAAGTGACAGTTCAATGGAATGAGCTAACCGTAACATAAATAATACATTATGATATACATATAAAATAGTTATAACGTGTTTTCTATAGGTTTCAGAATAGAAAGACGTGACTGTCCAACGTTTATGATATATATAAAAAAATATTATTATAGCTTGATTAATTATTATATATAATATAATATATATAATATATATATATATAATATTATATATATTATATAGATATAATATTACGATATATATATATAATTTAATTAAGTTATATAATTTTATAACTTTAATTTTAACATATATTATATATATCAAGAGGTTATCATTATAATATAATTATTAATTAAATAAAATATAATAAAAAATTAAATTATTATTATTAATTAAATTAAATTATTAAATTAATTTAATTTAATTTATCAAAAAAAAAACAACTTAAGCTGGCAGATAAATACACGCCCCCGCAAACCCGCTCAATGTCGACAATGACAATGGCGGATTTCCAGAAAAGATTAGTTGACGCAGAGCATAAGATAAATAACAACCACGACGAGGTCAATAAAAGGCTTGGGGAGCAAGCGGACAAAATAAAAGATCTTCAAGATACGACAAATTGAATGGAGATGAAAATGGAAAGTCAACACGTCCAAACAGAAGTAAGCATCAAAGAGGTCTTAACAATGCTGAAACTTCTGTGCAAAAAGTCAAATTGTACACCCGAAGAGCTACTAAAAGAAAGTGAAGAGAATCAAGAACACCTCTCATCAGATTCAACAAAGTCAACAGATTTTCATGAAAAGGTTGAATCCCCAAAAAAATCAGCGACACCCCAAGAAGCAAGTAACACAGCCTTTACAAACAAGCAACTTTGGGATACCCTCATTAATCAACACCCCTTTTTTGCTCAACCATTAGCCACATACCAAAGGAGGGCAAAGGTCGAGATGCCTAAATTCGATGGAAACGAAAAAAAACAATGTTGCATGGATAAATAAATCAGAAGAATACTTTGAGATATATGACATCATTGACGATGACGAAAAACTCAGACATGCATCTATGAAAATGGAAGGAGAAGCATACAATTGGTATATGTGGTGGAAAAAAACAACACACATCATTAGCTGGAGAAAATTTAAAGATGCTTTTTTTAAAAGATTCCAAGGTGTAAAAGAAGAAGAGTTCTTTTCAAAACTCATCAAATTGCGACAAAAAGGAAGTGTGGATGAATACACTCAAGAATGGGACACCTTAGTAACTCGAGTACCTGGGTTATCAGAATCTCGTTTAATTCAGTCATACATCTCGGGACTTAAAACCCATTTACAAGTAGAACTTGAGATGCATGACATTTCATCAATAGAAGTAGAAAGATGAAAGGCAAAAACAGCTGAAAAGAAATTCGAACAAATATTTTGGTCAAAAGCCGAAAAAACATATTCAAGATGAAGAACACCTCAGTATGCGGACGCAAAAAATACAAGATATGTTCCACCACATCGTCGTGAAGATGAAAAATCTAATGTGGAAGCACAAAGGATAAAGGAGGGTAAATGCAAGCACTGTGGTAACAAGTGGGATCCCAAACATAGGTGTGCAAAAGGGAAGGAACCAAAGAACCTATATAATTGTGAAGCAACCAATGATTCAAACAGTGAAGAGTCTGACATTGAAGAAACAGAAGATGCCCCAGAATTCTCACTAGAACTAGATGACGAAAGTATGCCGCAAGTGTCATTATCAGCTATGACAGGTATATCACCACCTCAGACTCTAAAATTAAAAGGACACATAAAGAAGAACAACGTGGTGGTTCTCATTTACTCTGGTAGCACACACAATTTTTTGGATGCAACCATGGCCAAGAGACTCAATATTTTTTCATTCCCCTTACCAAACATGAAGGTAATGGTAGCAGACGGTAAGAGGATTGAAAAGGTGGGGAAATGCCATAAGGTTAAATTGCAAATTCAAGACTTCAATTTAGAGTCTTCATTTTTCACAGTACCATTAGGAGGAGTAGATGTAGTCTTAGGTGTCCAGTGGTTGCGAACTTTAGGTACTTATGCTGCTAACCACCAAGTACAATTTATAAAATTCAAATGGGGAGGTCAAAAGTACAAATTACATGGGTTCCAAGCACCAGAAATTCAAATTGTATCATCATCTCAGATGATGAAGATGATTCGAAAGGGAGCACCTGCTTATGTAGTACAATGTCATCAGTTAGAAATGTTATCTTCAAATATGACCAGTGAAGAGTCACCAAAGATACAAGATTTAATTAGGAAGCATGAAGAAGTATTTCAAGACCTACCTCTAAAGATGCCGCCTAATAGGGAAATTGAGCATACAATAGAAGTCAAGGCAGGATCAGACCCGGTTAACATCAAGCCATACCAATATCCACATCATCAAAAAAAAGAAATCGAGAGATTAATCCAAGACCTCTTAAGGTGTGGAATCATCTCGAAAAGTAAAAGTCCTTACGCTGCTCTAGTGGTGTTGGTAAGGAAGAAAGATGGGTCATTCAGGCTATGTATTGACTATAGGGGATTAAACAAAATAACAATTAAAAACAAGTTTCCAATCCCCTTTATCGATGAAATGTTGGATGAGCTACATGGCGCAAGGTATTTCTCAAAATTGGACCTAAGATCAGGTT
>APFE030376384.1:103964-152206 GCA_000404065.3 Pinus taeda | reverse complement strand
CAGATTAACAAAAAGATTAGCCAAGTTGCGTATGGTTTAAGCCTTCCAGAGACAAGTCGTGTTCACAACGTCTTCCACGTATCTTGCCTTAAAAGGGCACTAGGTAACAATCATAACCGCACAAACAACACTTCCATCCCTTGATGATGAGGGAAGAGCCATTTTAGAACCAGAAGGTATTTTTTCTACTAGAGAAAGAAAGCTTCGATATCGTACTATCAAGGAATATCTGATCAAGTGGAAGGACTTGCCCGAAGAAGAAGCTTCTTGGGAGAATGAAGCATTTTGTCAACAACATCTATCGTTACGTATGCTTTGAGGAAAAAGCATTCTTTCGAGAGGAAGGCAATGTTATGTAAAAATTAGTTAGATTAGGTTATTATTAAATATTAGTTAAATTAGATAAAAGGGCATGATCATAAACATTGACTCAATAATTTCTGAAATTTGCTATTTGAAAATACATTTCACTGTGTTTGTTTTTACATTGATTGAATAATTGCTTAAATTTGAAATTTGAAAATACCTTTCACTGTGTTGGTTTTTTGGATTTTGTTTTTCCAATGCACCCCTATTGTATATTCTCTTTTGCAACTCCACACTTGACAATCTACTCTCCTGGCACTCGCCTTGTCACTTTCCTTTTGTTGGGTCTTTGAATAGATACGAAAAATAGAATTAGCCGTTAGGCTAGCCATCTATCGCTAGATCGATACCCCGAAAGAACTTTGTGTGAATTAAAATTGGATTTGGTAACTTATGGTTTGCATGTGTGAGCTTCATATTTTCTATTTTATTCGTTACCTTTACCCCTTAAAATGTACAACAGTGGCTAGCAGATTTTAAGAAGTACCAACTATATCTGCAAGATGACTATACGTCGAAAAACTTGATTAAAAGAAGAAATGTCAATTGTTATATATTCGTCTAAGCCTAATTAATAATACATTTATATCAATATAAAACAAATAATTTACATATTAAAATAAATCAATAAAACTTTACTTTTGTAACATTTTAAAGAACGGGTAATTTATTAGCAGGGCATCCCATATATGACACTGACGCACAAATTATAATTTTATAAAGCTCTTGCTAGACAATCATATAACATGACACGTCCTCTTCACATGCACCGCCCACCTAACCGATTTCCAGTATTAGAGAAATGCAAAATGAGGTCACTATAGGTTGCAAAAGGTAATTTTGAACTGATCTCAGCATTCCTTCATTCACAACTTTCTGGTTTTATTTTTCTTTCGTTCATATACATTTCCATGACCATATATAAATCCAGACCATGCAAACCCATAAACAAAGTTTCTTGTCAGGTGGGTATCCTACAACAATGCATTGTTTTTCTGGGCATATTGACTTGGATGAGATTCACTTAATCAACCTTTCTAAGTGATTCACTTAATCAACCTTTCCCAACGTATGTGTGGTTTTTCTTTACAATTTATTGAATTAGGCGGTTGTGGATAAGTGCTAAAAACTTGAGAAGATTTTGGAAATCATTTATGCTTTTGTTCTATTTTTACTGTAACCATTTTACCATACATTGAATAATTATTGAAATTTGAAAATACCTTTCAGTGTGTTGATTTTTGTTTGTTAGTTTCTGCTTTTTCTCTGAACACCCTTGAGCTTGCTTTGAACACTTTTGAGTGATTTCTAGGATCCATTGCTTCTTCTACAAGTGCATCTGTAGAAATCCATTGCTTCTTTTATAGGTGAGTCCGTAGCCATGAATCCACTTCTACAATTTCGAAGTATTTGTATATGTATGAACCGCAGGAAGCAAAATATTTGAACTGGATGGTATGTAGAGAAGGCACTCTCACAGGGTGGTGATGGAGAAACCTTGATAAAAAAAATAGGTTGCAACTAGTTGTTCCCGCGTACTGTACCTATGTACTGTACTTCTAGCACTTGCAACGATGAGCTCTCTTTGATTATTGCATGTCTACCTTTCTATATTGTACTTGCAGCACTAGAAACGATGAGCTCTCTTTGATTGTTGCATCTCTGTACAGGCACATACCAACATAATCGCTACAGATGCCAACGGACCTATCTTCTACACGGGCCAGGGTTTACAAGCGAGAGCCAGGGCCAGGGCCAGTGGTTGAAATGCTCAGAGTGCGATTCTTCTTTATTCTATGGTTATTCACTCACAGATGAACCAAAGTCTTTGCGGTGGCAGGTGGCTAGAGTTGTTCACTTTGTGATGGCAACCAGAGGTTGCAAGTGGCTAGCTTTGCGACAATCCATACTTTATTCCCATGCGCTCTACCACGAGCCATCCAGACTTTGGTTAAAACCTTTTTTCAGATATGCATATTCAATAACGCGGCATGCAGACTTTGGTTAAAACCTTTTTTCAGATCTGCATATTCAATAACCCAGCATCCAGACTTTGGTTAAAACCTTTTTTCGGATCTGCATATTCAACAACCCAGCAATAAGACCTCCAATATAAAACTTTGGATAAAAAGAAAAAAACATCAAAGCTCGAAAATAAAATTTTGGGTAAAAGCGAACAACATTAGTTAAATGCTCTGGTAAACTCGAATTAATAGGCAGTCAATGTCGATGCGAACGCTATAGTCCCTGCTATGCCAGAGGCAGGGCCAGTGGTTAAAATGCTCAGAGTGTGATTGTTCTTTCTTCTATGGTTATTCACTCACAGATGAACCAAAGTCTTTGCAGTGGCAACCAAAGGTGGCAGGTGGTTAGCTTTGCAACAATCCATACTTTATTCCCATGCGCTCTTCCACGAGCCATCCAGACTTTGGTTAAAACTTTTTTTTCAGATCTGCATATTCAACAACCCGACATCTAGACTTCGGTTAAAACATTTTTCAGATCTGCATATTCAACAACCCGGCAATAAGACCTCCAATATAAAACTTTGGATAAAAGCAAAAAAACATCAAAGATCGAAAATAAAAGTTTGGATAAAAGCGAAAAACATTAGTTAAATGCTTTGGTCAACTCGAACTAATAGATAATCAACGTCGATGCAAACGCTATAGTCCCTGCTATGCGAGAGGCAGGGACTAATAACTAAGAACTACAAGTGTTTCTTTCTGAACAAGAAAGAAAAAAACCAAGAATAGCCATTGAATAAAGCAAGTTATAAATATATTTCATTATCTTTTCATAGAATATCGACAAAACTCAGTACATGCAATTGTCCAGAGATTGCGAATAACTTTAATACAATCTTTACTGTTTAAATAGAGAACTAAGGAATTTTAAATTTACAGTGAAATATTTTCATAAAGCCTTGAAGAGCACATATTAGATAAATAAGGTCAAGGGTGTTAGTAGACTTAGATAATTTATAGAGGAAATATGTTGTTTTAACAAAAAGAGACCATCTCCGTGCAGGATTTTTAAAAAGCCTAGACCTTAAAGGCTTCCACACTTAGACAATGTGCTTTCCTAGAAAATTGACATCATAAATCAATGAGAAAAAAAGTAAGAACCTATTAATTTTCCGCAAATCTTTTTAACGTATTGTTGACGTCATTTAAAGGACCGATGTGCATACTTATGAAAGGGGAAACCACATAGAAAAAGTCTCCAATTAAACATCGTTATAAAAGAGAATTTTATATATATATATATATATATATAAATAAATAAATAAAAGGAAGATTCAAACCCTTTTCATGGCCCAAGTGTTTGCATAGAGCAATGAGTGAGTTGCTGGGAGTCTCACACACACCAAGAGCACCGAATAAGTTGTAACATCACCAGGTGGTATATCAGAGATCCCCTTTCCCGTTGAATTAAGGTTTACTTGACATGTTATGATATGCATTGTAATTTTAAAATCTTTGGGAAAGAGGAGGACTATATAATGTGGAAATGTGGTTTTATATATATCGGTATTATGGGTATGTTAATTTCATAGAGAAGAATTGTTTAAATAGCATAAATAAGATAAGACATTTCAAAATCTCTTCCATACTAGATTAGGAGTAATAGTTATTTTATTTAAGATTGATATTGAAATATTTTTTTGTTATTAATATTCTTTTAAATAGTTTGAGTTGATTTATGTTATTGTGTTGATTTATGTTAAGTTAAAAAAGAATTATATAGTTATTTATTAAAATAATATGCATATTGGAAAAATTATATATATAATTATTAAAATATAAAAAATAGATATAAAAAATATTTATTTACTTTTGACATTAAAAAATACATGTTTAATATTTTTAAATAATATATATATTAATTCTATGTTATAGAGAAAGAATACGTATCTCATTTAGTAGCCTATATAATTGAAATAAAAATTTATATGTGTGGGGTTGATATTTAATAATAGTATACAAGAAATAAAATTATTAGAGATCTTCAATCTTTATGTACATAAAATATTTCTAAATATATATTATTGAATATCTTTCTAATAATTGATTTTATATTTTTATTCAATAAATATAAATATAAATGTGTGTCATCTAATTTATAATAAAATGATATTTTTTTCAAAACATTTTTTCTCGTTAATTTTAATAAAAAATATAATTGAGATTTTTAAAAACTTGAGTTTAAGTTATTTAACATGTAGAATTCGAGCGCACCATGGATTTTTGAGGGTATTGAATCCATTTATGCAATCAATAATATATGTTAAACAACAAAAAATCATAATCTTGTTTGAAATTGCATCGCTAGATTTCGGTGAAAAGGGCATTTCATCTATAAGTTAGACTATGCTGTATAGTCTAACTTATAGACAAAATGACCTTTTTAAGAGCATTTTTTTGGTTAATTTCAATCAAAAAGCTGGTAGAGATTTTAAAAACTTGAGTTTAAGTTATTTAACCTGTATAATTCTAGCCCCAAGGGCTTTTCAGGGTGATGAATCGATGTATGCATTCAATAATGTATTTTAAACAACAAAAAATCACAATCTTGCTTGAGATTGTATCGTTGGATTTCGGTGAGAAGGCCATTTCGTCCATAAGTTAGACTACACCTATATATAAGTTAGACTACGCTTAATAATATCTTATTAATACCCAAACAAACAAAAATAAAAATATGCTTTATAATAATAAATTGTAAATAACACCTTTCAATACAAGAGCCTAATACACCTTTCACATTTCTAACACAATAGCTTAATCCACATTTGTATACAAATATAAAGATTATAATAGGTTATTCTAAAATGTAGGGGTTTTGTCCAGTCCACAGAGATTTAGATAGATGGTGATTGGGTGCAATGTCAAGGCACTCTTAGATGTTAAGAAATTAATTCAATTCACTACCCTATTCGGGTGTTATTCTTGCCCATGACCATGATGTAGCCTCACCATTGCAGAACCTAAACAAGAAAACAAAAAAAAGTAGATGTCGACAATTTTGTTACCCTAGATCCTTATCAAGTCCACCCAATTAACAACAAATATAGTTAAGAAATCCTATTTGCAAATTCTAACATAACACTAGTGTAAGAATTTGCCATGATTCAGTGCCACCGAATTAACCGCTAATGTAGCTTTCAAGAAGGCCTATAATCAGACTTGTGTACTCCAACAAATAGTCTGTGAGAGGTCACCACATGTTTGTGCCATGATGTGCAGAGAACCAAACAAGCAATCGCGACTCCATTTTTCAGCGAGCATAGAAAGAACGCGCGAGTCCGCTGCAATATGCATAGATCTCTGTGCAGTACCATGAACTGTCATAGAATTTTGTTGCACTTTCCACTGCCTGACTTCCATTGTGGTTACCTCAATGCACTGTAAGTGCATCTGTAGTTGTGTGCTTGTTGTATGACAAATTGTTTTAAGAGAGAAAAACACATTATCTTTATATTAGAATAAAAAGATAGTACATATAGGGGAGAGATGTCTAATGTTGTGCAGGGACTAGTAGTTTTTATAGTACTAGTCCCACCAAGCCACCAGAAACTGAGAGATGTGCAACCAGTATTTAAAAAAAAAATATTAGGTTCAAATAACTTTTAATTTATGTCCAAAATTTCCCAAAATATTGGTTGGGCCCACAATTGTACATAAATGCTCTTTTTAATATCAACAATACAAATCATCTTGTCCCAATTAGAAAACAAATAAAACAATAAATCCTTCCAAAATGGTCTATTACAGAAGTACAAAGTAGCAATCACTTCAACCCCCATTGATCTGAACTGAAGCTATGTATCCAAAATGCATATTCATACCTGCACATAATTAAAGTTGATGTATGTCATTCATAGTTGTTGTGTTATTCAACAATTAAACCCATTGTGCTCAATAAATGACACCTAACCCATTAAATTCAATAAATGACACATAAACCATTAAATTTCCCACTAAAAATATCAAAGCACATGGATCAACCATAAAAAAATTCTAGCCATTGGATCACATCCAAATCAATACAAATCACACATTCAAGATGAATCCATTGCAATCCATGTCAATCCTTGCCACCAATTAAATTCAAGTGCAAAAAGCTATAAAAGAAGTTCAACCATTGTTGAAGTTGCATGTTTAAAATTCAAAATATTAACCATCCCTTGAGACAAAGCATCACATAACATTTCACAGTATATTCAAGTTAGTTATTTTAGTTTCTGAGATTTTTCTTACTGTTTTATTTTCATTTCTCGATCACATAACATTTCAAAATATATTCAAGTTATTTATTTAAGTTTTTTGCATAATTTAATTAATTTTTGAAAATATCTTTGCCACAATACAGGCCTTAAGTTTGTCAATAAACTCATTTTCTACATTAGTGGGAAATCTGGTGATATAATTCAACGACTTACCCAATCCCACCAACAATGGATCCATATCCTATTAAAGAACAAGTTGACTTCATTAACTGAACAAAAGTAGGAAATGGATTTAGATAAGATGCAATTGACAATTTGACTTGCCATCATACACAGAGGCAAAAGCAACTAGAGCACAGTAAGCTCAAATAGTAGCATAGACAACAGTTAAATAACTGCGGTTAATCCAATCCCAACAACATCCTTACCACTTTGAGAGTAACCTCCTCACTTAATTTCTGATTCAAATACCTTAAATGGATGAGATGAGAGTCTATAATATTGAAACATATGGTATTTTCTTACCATATAACTAAGTGAGTGCATGGACTCTTGCTTTAACTCTTTCTGGATGGGATGACCTTACTTTCACTCCATAGCTAAGAGTTTTTAGTGTGAACTATAAAAAATACTCTCGGGATTTCGTTTGTAAACCTAGTTAGAATGAACCAAGTTTTATCCATTCGTAAGAGGAATGAAATCCATGTGAAATCCAAGGATACAAAATTGTGACAATCTAAGGATTACAAAACAATTAGATGATGGAGACAAAAAGATTCTCAACCAATAGAATATAATTATATAAGATCCCATATAATGAGAACAATTTTTCAGCCACATTATTAAGAAAATGGAGCTCACAATGGGGATGAATAAATTAAAGGAGAAAATAGACTCCTAATTATCAATTAACATAAAGCAAGCTGAGGCCAATTTGAATTAGGAAAAGTATTTCACTAAGAGGAATTGAGATACAACATTAACTTTGAGAAGATTGATTTGGAGCATGTCAAAAAAAGTAAAAATTGTCTAATAGATCAACTAGTAATAATTATAAGAGAAAGAAATATTAGTATCCTATGGAGAAATGTAGTGGAGGAAGAAAGAGTAAACCTCTTTTACAGTAAGGAGTATTTTATTTATTCTTAACAATAATAGTAGAGTGAAAGCACAATCTATTAATATGGATATCCTCGACTCTATACTAGACAAATAGAGGAGTTAACTATAACTCATAGAACCAATCCATGGTTTGGATACAATGGTGGGGATGGAATCTAGATTACAGATGGTTGAAGTGGTTTAGGAACTCAACTCAACTATTATAAAACTGAATAAATTGTGAAGGAAAATTGAATACTAAAGCATCTTGATGTCCAAAATGAGATAAGAAGTTGAAGGCCAACCTCTTTCAGACAACCATAATCATTTCCCTTGTTGTAATGTCATTTCTAGTTATACACATTTCATAGTGTTTTCTCTATATAATATCCCTTTGAAAATAATTGATGTTAATACCTTTAACAAAGTGTGAAAGTTGAAGGTGAGTGATTTGCATGATTTGACACCTGAAATGATAACAAATATCACTAAGTATATTATTTGGATAAAAAGAAAATTGACCGCTTAAAGAAAGGACATCTTGTGAATGCAAGGGGAGTTACATATATTGAATAATTTCATAACAAAGCTTAGTTTCAATAGGTATCTAAGATCAAATCAAGACCTATCATGATGGAACTAATATGTAAGATCATTATATCATTAATATATATAATCTATCTATAATATATGATATCCTCATATGCCTTAACATGCTGCCCTCGATCAGGGTAGCATATCAGAGAATGTCTTCCAAGTCGTTCCCAAATTGAGACGAAGGCACCAATCTATATCTAGTGTGAAAGAAAATCGATCCAAAGCGAGTCCCTGTAGATCGAGTCTCACCACCATAAGCACTACCAAATAATTTCATGAATAATAGGTGTCTATAAACAACATATATAGGCACCTTCCTGACATGACAGTGCACCTTACTATTTTTTATTTCTTTCCCAAGGGAGCTTGTATAAACTAACCTGTATGAGGCTCAATATTTTTAAAGGAAATTAATAGCTGAATCAAACCTTTATTAAGGAAAGCCTAGAGTTTCCTTCATGCCTGACGAGTGCTATCTATAGGAATAAGAATATTGATAAATTGAGAACCATTCCCACAATAGGAGAATCACTAACCATTAATAAGGCAAGCCTAGAGCTTCTATTGAGTTGCTAAATTCCTTTAGCAAGGCAAGTCTACAACTTCCTTCATGCTTGGAGATTGTGATGATAAGGAATAACAATATTGACAAACATGAGGCTAAACAATTTAAGTCAAATAACAATTTATAAAAAAGAACTAGACCAGATCAACATCTTAACCTAAAAAGGAACCAGGTGTCACTTTTTTTAGTTGAAGTTCCTCCTATAATGCATAAAACATTTTATCCAAAACATATATTGATATAATTGAAGACATACAACCAATTCTAGGTCAATTTCAACACACTGGCAGTAGTTTTCTAAGTGAAAATACAGTCATGATATTTTAAGTGTAAAAACAAGTTATCAAAAAAACCATCACTGATATATTTGAAGACATACAACAAATTCCTTTTGTAGATTTTATTTTCAAGGATATTGTCAAAAAGGAATATGTATGAAAATATTTTAATATGCTACTAACATAAATTTTGTTAATTGTTTGCAAGAAAGAAGAAGTAATATTAGCTTGTACGAAAGCACAATTTCAATTATGATTAACTAAATGCATGCACTAAATCTATAGGTAGATGCATCTATGGAAAGAGTTAGTTATGTTTCTCGTACAAGGAGAAGTGGCAAGCGAGTTACCATGGGTTCCTAGCTATGAGGCCCTTCATTAGATGAGTACAAGACAGGTTATGTGAATATCAAAAATTCTCCGATCAATGTTGTTGAGGATGACCATGCAATAGAAGTTGATGTTGTCACATGCGTTCACTATAATTGATGACACAGAGTTTAATGAATATTGAGTTCGGGAATCTCCAAAAAAAACATGGTATTCATTTGTCATCAATATATTATTAGATAAATGGGCTCACTCATACAAAATGTAGAGGGCCTCTTACAGATATGACTAAAGAGGAGGAGGCTAAGATCGTTGAGTGGTGTAAGGAGATGGCCCAATTGGGAGATGGGCTAGAGTTGATACAACTCAAATCCATAGTTGCTCAAATCTGTCAGGGGAGGCCAAACCCATTCAAATATGGGTTTCTTGGTAACTCATGGTGGTTTAGGTTTTAAAAAAGGCATCCAGACCTTGTATTGCATATAGTTGAGGGCCTTGACAAAGACAGAGCATTAAATTTTCACCCTGTAGTTGTATGTAATTTCTATGACACTCTTGCTAGTGCATACAATAAAAATTCTTATGGTGCAGACCATATATGGAACTGTGATGAAACAGGTTTATGAGTTAGGAAGGATTTTGGCACGCAGGTAATTTCCAAGAGAGGGAGCCAAAACATGCCAACTATTTTTCCTGAGAGAAACGATTCAATAACTATTCTATGTTGTGTCAATGTAATTGGTGCTTCAATCCTAGGATTTTATCTATTCAAAGATAAAAATCAACTGAAAAACTACATACAAAACTATGAACAAGGTGCATGCATGGTTGCACATCCCCATGCATGGACAGCTAAGGAATTTTTTTTAAATTGGCTTTTTCATTTTGCTGCATCTGTACCATGTGGTGTCTCACCTAACACTAGACACCTATTGATATCAGATGGTTGCAGAAGCCACATTATTGTGCAAACAATTTAGGAAGAAAACAATTTTGGCATCAACCTATTAACATTACCTGCTCATACCACTCACAAATTGCAACCCCTTGATGTCAGTGTGTTTGGTCCTTTCAAGGACTATTTTAGGTTAGAGCATGTTGCATGGATGGAAAATAATCCAGGGGTTGAGGTGAAAGGGTTCGAGCTAGCGGAGCTTACAATTAAAGCATTTAAAAGGGCTTTGACACCATCAAATATCAAGGTTGGATTTAGGAGGACTGGAATTTGGCCACTGAATTATGATGCTCTTATGCATGATACTGATTATATCCATGCATTTCATGTGGGTGGTCAAGAAGAAGGGCATGTCCAAACAAGTGTTGAAGTGTAAGAAGAAGTAGATGAACAAGATGATGTGGTTGCAGCTAATAATATGATTTCCCTCTCTCAAGGACAATTATATGGTGATGACTATGAACATATAGGTGAAACACAGTATAATCATGAACCAATTGATAGTAACATGAAGGTAATTCTACCAACTAAAGTACAATGAAATTTTGCTACTAATATTTTTAATGACATTGTTGAACATGCAGTTGACAATGACAATGTAGTTTAAAATGGCATTGTTGATATTGCACTAGGAAGCAACAATGACCAATTGAGATTACCAAGCTAAGTAACCCCGCCATCATGGCTTGAAAAAGCCATGATTAATTTGAATAAACATAATGTCTCAAGAACCAATGAACAAAGCATGAACATGCCTTGGCCCTTCACAACCAACAGAATTAAACAATGAAATTGTTTATTTTATTGTGGACAACAGATAAATGGAAGAAGATAGTGCACATAATGAGGCATCAAATGAAGATAATAGTATAGTTCAATCGATTTTCTCAAATGCTGAAAGGAAAGTTCCAATAAATGACATGCAGGTGGGAGGGGTGGAGAATTTACTTGGTCGATTCCTAAAGCTACCAGTAGAGAGAGTGTCAATGAAAAAAGAAAGGAACACTAGGTAGTCTTTGTTTGAGCTAAAGTTCATAGTTACTCACCTCATAAGACTATATAAACCTATTAGTTGAATCTGAAAAAAAGGAATTTGAAATTCAGGAACATAAACAGAAAAAGAAGGATTTAGCCAAGGAGAAGAAGGTATCAAAGATTCTTGCAACACAGTGTCAAGTAGATGAAAGGCTTGAAAGAGAGAAAGTAAGGCAAGAGAAGGACCATCAAAAACAAATGGAAAGACAGGTAAAGGAAGCAAGATATACTAAACAAATGCTTGAAAAGGAACAAGGGATGACCATTATGGTTGACAATGATGCAAGCATAGCTGATGAAACCAGGATTATGTCAAACACATTGGAAAATATTGCAAATACACACTAGTATTCCAAGAGCTCATAAACATTCAAGTCCATCGCTATCAAATGTGGGTTTACCCACCTTATTTATTCCTACCAGAGTAGGTGTCAATTCTATGTATGCTCATTAGACACCTCCACTTAATGGAGGGGTTAGTAGTGCAAGTGTGAGGTTTGGGTACTCAATTCCTCCATGGTTGGAAGGGGAAACTTGGACTCAATCATACAGAAAAAATCCATCACATCCTAGTCAACCATTATTAGGTAGGCTAACCTACTTGGCTTAAGTAGGCAACTCAGCGAATTTTGGCACTGAATATTCTCAAGGCCATAAATAATAGGGGTGTGATATGTTTTCGGTTGTAACCACATTATGATGTGGATTTTTGATGGATTGTCTCTTTTTCTTGTCACAAGAAGATTTTGGCTTATGACCTAAGTTGTTTTATTTCATACTATTTGCAGCATTGTAACCAAAATCCATTTTAGAAGGAACATTAATAGTCTATTATAATGGAGAAATATTACCTGAGAATGCAAATGGGATTTTCTATTATGCCTCTACAGACCAAATGATTTACAACACATTTATAACTGAGTTTTTAATTAAATGACAAACTAGTGAATAATGAAATCTTGAATAAGTCACTTCTTTTAATATGAAAATTCCATAAAACAGTGAATATTAAAAGTACCTAACCTCACACCTCATATCAAACCTCATTTACTGTAAGTTAACTTGGAAGACAAATAAAGTGCATGTGTGGTGAAGCATCAACAAGTCAAGAGAATACCAAAGACATCCCCAAGCCACTACAATCCATCTCCTACTCCCAAATTAAAAAAGGAAACACTAAGTACTTGCATGTTGGCGAGGTTATCATCAAAACAAAAAGAGAAGGTATCTGGTATTCGATTCTCGTCATAGTTAAAATTACTACCTAAACCCAAATTTCTCATATAATTTCATGTAAAATCAAACATATTAGATCTCCAACTGCACAAAATAATTCTTATGATATGAAAAATGTTAAACAAAATCCCTAATTGCCTACAAGATTCCATATCAGATCAAAATAATGGTTGAAAGAAGAAAATTGCAAATTTACAGAAAGCTAATTCCAAAACATAAACAAATAAATATAGTATTGACCAAAAGAATTGTGTGAACCTTACAGGATCTACTTGAACCAAAAATCAAATAAATTCACTTCTGAGAGTATAAAACCCTTATTAGCAAATGAAGCATCAACAATCCAAATAAAGAATCAACATGCCAAGAGAATACCAAAGACATCCCCAAGCCACTACAATCCATCTCCTACTCCCAGATTAAACAAGGAAAGGCTAATTACTTTCATGTTCGTGAGATTATCACCAAAACAAAAAGAGAAGGTATCTAGTATTTGATTCCTATCATAGTTCCAACTACTACATAAACCCAAATTCCTCATATAGTTTCATATAAAATCAAACATATTAGATTGCCAATTGCACAACATATTTCATATGATACGAAAAATGTTAAACAAAATCCCCAATTTCTTGCAAGATTCCGTATAAGATCAAAATAATTTTTGAAAGAAGCAATCTACAAATTTACAGAAAGCTAATGTTGAAACAGAAACAAATGAATATGGTATTGAACAAATGAATTATTTGAACCTTATAGGATCTTCTTGAACCAAAAAAGAAAAAAATCAATTACGATAGTATAAAACCCTTATTAGAAAATGAAGCATCAAGAAGCCAAATAAAGCATCAACAAGCCAAGAGAATACCAAAGACATCCCCATGCCACTACAATCCATTTCCTACTCCCAAATTAAAAAAGGAAAGACTAAATACTTTCATGTTGGTGATATTATCACCAAAACATCTGGTATTTGATTCCCATCATAGTTCCAACTACTACCTAAACCCCAATTGCTCATATAATTTCATAAAATCAAACATATTAGATCTCCATTTGCACAATAGATTTCATATGATATGAAATTTGTTAAACAAAATCCCCAATTGCCTACAAGATTCAATATAAGATAAAAACAATTGTTGAAAGAAGAAAATTGCAAATCTACAAAAATCTAATGCAGAAACATAAGCAAATGAATATAGTATTGACCAAAAGAATTGTTTGAACCTTACATGATATGTTGGAACAAAAAAGCAAACAAATTCACTTCCAATAGTATAAAATCCTTATTGGAAAATCGAGCATCAACAAGCCAAGAGAATACCAGAGACATCCCCAAGAGACTACAATCCATCGCCTACTCCCAAATTAAAAAAGGAAAGACTAAATACTTGCATGTTGGTGAGATGATCACCAAAAAAAAAAGAGAAGGTATCTGATATTCGATTCCCATCGTAGTTCCAACTACTACCTAAACCGAAATTTCTCATATAATTTCATATAAAATAAAACATATTATATCACCAATTACACAACATATTTCATATGATATGAAAAATGTTTAAAAAAATCCTTAATTTCCTGCAAGATTCAATATAAGATCGAAACAAATTTGAGAAAATCCCATGCAAGAACGTTATCACAAAGCATTAAACATATTAGAAATAATTTTATCACTCTGGCAAAACCAGACATTGTTGTTATGTTGGAAACAGAGCATTGCAGTTAAAGTATTATCTTTAAAAATTATTCTTTTGAAAACAACCTATCTTTACACATTCTTCTTTTGAAAAAAATCTATAGTCAATGACATCTTTGGTTGACATCGAACCAAACTTATTTTTGAGCCACAAATGCATGAATAGCTAGACTTATTTCTAAGCCGCAATTGCATGAATAACCAGGCAAACAAGACCCCACGAACTAGACAAACAAAGTGCATGTGCGGTGAGATCATTGTAACCAAGAAAACCCTTGCAACCCAATGAAGCCAAGAATAACTAGACTTATTTCTGAGCTGCAAATGCATTAATAACCAAACAAACAAGACCCCACAAACTAGACAAACAAAGTGCATGTGCGGTGAGATCATTACATCGAGAAAACCCTCACAGACCAATGAGGCCAAGAATAAACAAACTTATTTCTGAGCCACAACTTCATGAATAACCAAACAAACAAGACCCCACAAACCAGACAAACAAAGCGCATGGGCGGTGAGACCATTGTAGTCGAGAAAACCTTCACAACCTAATGAATCCAAATGAATCCAATTAAGCCAAATGAAGCCAATTAAGCCAAATAAAAAATCAACAAGTCAAATTTAGTCATAAAACCTGCCATACACCCTCTTGAACCATACCCTAATCCATAAACTTTGCTGAATAGTGCAACAAGAGCTAAATTCCCAACAACAAATTCAAGTGTTGAAAAACACAAAGTTTTTCATGGGTATGATTTAGAATCCTACCGGAGAGGCGTAGAAGCCACCACCATGTCCAAACCCCACCTCAAAGCTCACGAAACCACTTCTGCGATAGCCAGAAAGATTACTTGCGACACAAACACAAAAAAATTAGCATTTTGGCAGAAGCCTAAAAAAATTTACAGCAAAACCCCAAAAAAGCTCCATGAATTTAACCACTTATCGGAATGGACCTTGAAACTTGCATGTCCACTGCCAAACTAAACCGAATCTCCCAAGGACTCCTTCACAAACAACATGTCGCAAAATCTAAACAACAACAATCGTATTTGTAAACCCCCACGAACCACAATGAATGGCCTCAAGCACACTGGTTAACCCCCTTGAACCATGCAAAGCAACCACAGGTGCAACCCTAAACGAGAAATGAACCTATCCAAACAACGATGCTCAGTAAGCAGTGCTAGAATGGTAGTATAGGTGAACCAGTACTAGAGACAAGAGAAGCCATAGTTGGCAGAGCGCAGTGCCCACACACCGGGGCTGAACAAGATAGCACAGGATGGCGAAGTCATGGAAAAAAATGAGCTGGAGGAAACCCTAGACAGAGTGTTAAAGGGGAAATTTAATGTGTTCACCAAACTATACATGCAGCGCAATCTGTTGGACAGGTTTCGTACTACAGATGAGTCGTTTTCCACATCAAATGCCATTATGGCAGGGAGGATGCACAACAAATGGTGTCCCTCCCCTAACTGTGTTCATTTCTTCTTATGTCTATCATCTATATCTATCTTATCTGATATACCTTTCCTATTTATGTGTTCCCAGATCTTGTTTGCAATTTGATTCTACATTTTCAATCTTTTTCACATCTTATTGTTCGCTTTATAGAATAACGTCTATATGCCTTATCATTACAGAAAATATTTACATATTATTTCTAGATACATTTAAATCAACATCGCCTCTATGTGATAATTGTCCCCTATGAATAGTTAATGCTACCAACGTTAACCATAACACCGTTAAAAACCATGTACTTATGTCAATCGTGACACAATGATGATACTTTTTGCATTTTCTACTTGATTTCCTCATGTATTTTGCTAAAATACACAACAATATCACATATTTGTTTGCAGTCTCCATAAATGTCACTTTTAGCTTATTAATGCTCGTATGTTTTAGGGATCATTTACGCTGTTCGGTCAGGTATCATTTCTGAATAACATTGTTTAGCCACAAAGTAGATCATAACATAGTTACCAAGTTCAATTTCGGATTGAGAAAAAATTCATATCTATTAAAATTTATCTCTATTTTTAGTATTCTCTTATAGCTAGTTACATTAAAATTTGTACTTTTCGTAAATTGGTTAGCTTTCTCTATATCTATATTGCTACATATATATCATTAGGCTTAGGCTTGCTAAGCTTTCAATATCCATATTACTACATATATTCCATTTGGTTTTCAAAAAATTATGACAATAGAGACATTACCATATGAAGCATCAACTTGGTAATTGGTTATTTTTAGTATTTTCTTGTAACTCGTTACATTCAAATTTGTACTTTTGGTGATTTTGTTAGCTTTCCCTATCTCTATATTGCTACATATATATCAGTTTTGATGAGCTTTCAATATCTATGTTACTACATAAAAAATTATGTAATATAGACATTACCAAATGAAGCATCAACTTGATAATTGGTTTTTAAATGAGTAATAAAAAAGCAATTCTATTACAGAATACTAATATTTACATATTCATTTGGATGATTCTATTACATAATATTAATATTTATATATTCATTCAGATTACAGGAAATAAAGATATGCATGAGGATTATAGAAAACAATGATAGATTTCTTTCTTTTTATATGGAAAGGTGTTCCAATGCATATCTAGACCGAATAAGTGCGAAGACCGAAAATTGTTGATATATGTTTGATGGACCATCAAAAACCATCACACTAATCAAATTACTAAATTATTTTTATGAATACGACCAAATTTGATAGCTATGATTCAGAGTGCTATTGCAAAACAATGTTTGAAGCCTATGAAGAGTTTCTACTCTCCCAACTGATAAGAAGCTGGTAAAATATATCTCTCATCACCATGTCTATTTATCGACAATAATTAGATTCCATGGGCAACACAACCTTCTCCAAAATCTTCTTAGCCTTCATGTTTGCTTGGTTATGGTTATGTATGGGACATATATCTAAATACAGTCTGTTGTGTACTGAGTATTTCTACTGTTCAACTATACATTGTTTCATACATCTATATAGTGAGTGATCTCTTGGTCTCATAGTGTTTCTTTGCAAACTATGGTAGCAATCCAAGCCTCACCTCTGGTTTAGTATTACTCCACAATATCACAACATCATGGATCTACTCTGCATGATCCTAGCAATCTTTATGACCATCCTTCCCAACTTAGCAAGTCATGTGATCACTCAAATGCTCACACAAGTTCATGTTTTTTCGGACCTCTGATACCAACCTCGAAGGTAAAGCCGCGAAATGTTATTGACCTAAACCACGCATGCACAAACATGTAACACACCGCAGTTCACCAAATAAGACTTATGTTAATTATGTCTATTAATAGTTTTACAGTTACCGGAAATCATAACTCAAAAACAAGGAGGCATTCTCGAATTCTAGAATATTTGGGAATTTAAATTTATATTAATGGCAGATTTTAAGAATATTTCAGAATTTTATAGCTAGTTGAGAGGTCAAAAAATTGACTTCCGATTTTTATTCTCAGAAAAAGACTATAGTATGAAATTTTCTGGAAAGAAGTTGTCTACCCATGGAGTAAATTGGCCCAGAGACTGGAATGACAGATTTCTTTTCTTGAAAAATATGATTGTAGGAGTGTTTGAATCTTATTTTTGATGGTGAAAATGAGATTCAGTACCATCAAAAACCTCCAAAGCACCCAAAATCTTGAAACTTAACAACTGTACATGAAATTTCGAAAACAATTACTAGATTTTACCAAATCTTATAAAAAAACCCATGACTTTCTTACACCCGTTCCCAAAGTGGTTATATCTTTGGAAAATTCTCATCCCTTAGGCATTGAAAAACTTTGCTATAAAATTAACCTCTAACGTTAATATGTCTGTCTGGAAAATTCTCATCATTTAGGCATTGAAAAACTTTGCTATAAAATTAACCTCTAATGATATGTCTGGAAAATTCTTATCATTTAGGTATTGAAAAGTTTTGCTATAAAATCAAACTCTATCATGGCCATGGTACTCTTTACAACATCACTGGTAACAGAGTGGCTCGGATTCTTTCCTATTCTTTCCATTGTTTACTAGTGTCATGTACCATATGTTAATGGAATAGCCAGTCAATTTTGCCTGGGGTAAAAATATAGAAGTCTATGAATGTTAGGGTCATCTCCAAAGAATAAACAGTACCAATGTATACTTTGTATTTACCTATTTCTAAGAATTAGATTATCTTATTTCATTCACAATGCTTGCTTATTGCACTATATACTTATTTATTTATGAACACATTGATATTTTTGTCTCTTTCTTTGCAGCAATCAGTGATTACAGACAATCTCTCCATTTCCAAACTCTGAATGAAGAGAAGAAAGACATTCAGCTTCAGGTACATCTCCTGTCACCAACCGCCTCAGATTTTGTCTATATACATACGTGGAATGGTTGACATTTGCCTTTTGGTATTGTGATTATACACTATTTTGTATTTCCTTTTTAGGTGATGAAGGGAGAAAGAAGACGTAAAGAATGCTTGAGATTTGCTTTTTGGTATTGTAACTAACTAAACACGGTTTAGTATTGCGTCTTTAGGTGATAAGGGGTGGAAGAAGACATAAAGTTTCCATATTCAGTCTTCTTGTTGGTGATGTTGTACCCCTCAATATTGGTGACCAGGTATCTTAAAATGTACTAATGCCATCAATGCCTTGTTTCATTTGAGAAATGGAATAACCATGTTCTGAAAGACGCATCTTTTCTTTACAGGTCCCTGCAGATGGCATTCTTATTACTGGATATTCCCTGTCAATTGATGAATCTAGTATGACTGGGGAGAGTAACTTTGTATGTACCTCCCTTGCTGGCATATCTGCATCTTCGCCTATTAGCAAAGCAAAGTTTGTAACACTTGCATCAGTCTATGACTGTCTCTTTCCTTTTCTTAATAGGTCAGTAAAAATCAGAAAAATCCCTTTATGTTGTCTGGCTGTAAGGTGGCGGATGGCTATGGTACCATGCTGGTGAGTTTATATGTTTGTTTAATCGTTTGGAAATAGTTACGATTCCTGATTGTGATTGAAAGGATTACTTTTCTCTATCAATGTTGTTTTCCGTTCTGTTTGATAGTAGGGGGTTGGTTTGAAGTTATAATGCCTTATTTCAGGTAACTGGTGTGGGATTAAATACTGAGTGGGGTGTATTGATGGCTAACATATCAGAGGATAATGCTGAAGAAACTCCCTTACAGGTCTGTCGTCTCCAACTCGTTTAATTTGCATTCTATTCTGTGCCGTGAATGGTACTTCACATCTTCAACACTCACAGAGAGTCTTGTTTATAACAGGTCCATCTCAATGGTGTTGCGACTTTTATTGGTAAGGTTGGACTCACAGTTGCAGCTGTAGTCCTTGTTATCCTCTTGATTAGGTAAGTGATACTCCCCTTGATTTTTTTATTCTCAATTGTTTGTGTTTTCCACTGTCATATGTTCCCTGTACTGACTTTACTTTGTGTTTTGTTTTATCAGATTCTTTACAGGACATACAGAAGACTCCAGTGGGAAACCCATGTTTCAAGCAGGAAAGACTAAGGTTGGAGACGCAATTGATGGAATTGTTAAAATCTTTGCAATTGCGGTAAGCCAGCAGGCGCTACCTTCAATATCTTGTCAGTCTTATGCTTGAATGGATGGCTTCTATAGAATCATTTCCGAGAATTTTATGAAAATGTATGAAGAGAAGTACTAATGAAAGTATCTGTTTCTAGGTCACCATTGTTGTTGTTGCAGTTCCAGAAGGACTTCCATTGGCAGTGACCTTGACGTAGGATTCATCACAGAATTTTTTAAGATTTAGCTTATTCAGATTAATATTTAGTTGCAATATTGAGAGCTACTGTTCTTTTCTTAACATGTCTTCTCTTCATTTTATTGACAGTCTAGCATATTCAATGAAGAAGATGATGGTTGACAAAGCTTTGGTTAGTATTTGAATCAAAATAATTTATTACTATGGATTGATGTGTTACTTGGTTTTCAGCATCTTAAAAATTCCACGAATTGCAGGTACGAAGGTTGTCAGCTTGTGAGACTATGGGTTCTGCTACAACAATTTGTAGTGACAAAACAGGGACACTGACCATGAATCAGGTGGGTCATTGTCATTGCTTAATATCCATGAGCGTGATTCTTTCTCATTTTAGTGTTTTTCCATATTAAAAAAAATGGCATGGCCCAGTTTACAATCTTGTTATTAACTATAAGTGAACCTTAACCCATCCAAATAAGAAATCATACTTGGTGTGCAGATGACAGTTGTTAAGGCATGCTTTGGTGGCAACATCAGAGAACCACCAGACAGTTCAGAAAGTTTTCCCACTGTTGTAAAATCCATTCTTATTGAGGGGATCTCGTACAATACTACAGGGAGTGTCTTTATACCTGAGGTAAAACCTTTCCAAACACATATCTACGATTAGAAACAATGGGAGGTCAAAGGATGATAAAAATCAACATTGCTCGTTTTTTATTGCATTGTGAGCAAAACAAGCAACTCTTCTAAGAATGTTTGTTAAATTCACATTTATATTCATGTGAGCTCTTACTTTCTTGGTTTCTGTCTTCGTCTTTTCTTGGAAGCTTCAAATTATACACCTCTCCAGAACCGTTATGGTAAAATGTTAAATTTGAAGATATCTATTTTTATAAAGTCACTTGGAATTTACACCTGTGCTTATTCCTTTCAATTCAATGACTTGGCATTTACAAACCAGGCTTATTCCTTTCAACTCGTAAATATTACGAGTAAGAATTAATTCTAAATCTTTGTGGTTCCCATTTTATTTAGAGCGGTATATATTCATCTAATCCTTTAAACATGAAAAGTTATAAAAAAAAACTTTCTCATATTCATTTAACTCTTCAAACATGAAAAGTTATAAAAAAAAACTTTCTCATATTCATTTAACTCTTCAAAGATGAAAAATTATAAAAAAAACTGCCAAGTGTACATATTAAATAAACCTTTCATAAAAAAATGCGGAAATGAAATAGTGTCTTTCTAAATCTATAAATCTCAAAAATTTAGAGTGACTACATTAAAACACTATAAAATTGCAATAGAACTTAGTAAATAACCAAGCATTTTTCCCAAATTCCATTAAAAAAAGGTAAACATATGTTTCTTGTATTCATTGGATGATCTTCAAAAGTATTTGGCCTTACATCATTGCATCATTGGATTTATAAATCTATTTGCCCAATGGAAAAGGGTTTCTAGTTTTCATTTGTTTTCATACACCATAAATAGCATTCCAATCTACTTCATTTAGAGCATGAGGTGCACTAAGAGACAGAAACAATAACATATCCATATCTAGTGTCTCTAATGAAAGTCTTGATCTATCATCATTTTTTATCTTGTTTAATTTTTAAACGCCTCTTTCATACATTGTTATGATTGTTGGAATAAAGTTAATAGTTTTCCTTAATTGTTTTAATTAATTGCATCAAATATGGAAAGTCTTCAAACCATTCAATAAATTCATCTATTTTACACAAACATCGAGTAGTGTTGGGAAATCACCAGTGATTTCACAACACTATATCTTTTTAAATAAACATTTCAACCCTCTTTTTCTTTGACAGTCTCTATCAATCAATTCTTCATAATAATGTCAAGGACTAGAAAACTTAGCAACATTAAATTCTGAATCTCCTATCTAAAGATTCAATCACACTTACAAAAAAACATTTTTCCAAAATAATACAATTATCTAGTTTCCCCAATCTTTGCATCTTTGAAAAGCTTTCAAATCTCAATGTATGTAAATGTACCATACCTGTGCTATCTCCAAATTCAATGGTTTCTCCTTGTGCTTTAACTAAGAAAGAGGATATGCACATTGCACCTAACCCAAAAGGCTTCCCAAAAATTGTTTGTGAAACATGCTAATAGAAACATCTAAAGTAGTGCTAATAGATGTAATATCAATAGGATCCTTTTGAAACTTTTGATTCAACTTATTTAATTCAATGAGCACATCTGCAAGTAGATGGATGCAAAAATGCACTTGCAATATGTTGGCCAAGCGGTTAATTAAACAAGAAATGTATAAATGAAACTGAATGAAACTAAATGCAAAGGCACAAGTAAAAAAACACAATGTTTTTATGTGGTAAAACCTTGACAGGGTGTTAAGGAAACATCCACGGGGCAAGGGATTAGATTTTCTATTTAATAAACAATTATTCTCCACACTTACAATACTTCGGGCATTCATCATTTTATAAGAGCCTCCTTCGTTACATAATTGTTGTTTCGATATAAAGCCAACTTGGAAATAAATACAATTTTTACACAATTAGTTGTCAAATTCCAACAAACTCCACCTTGACAACAATTTTCCTAATCCCTTGCCCATGCCCATTCATCATCTCTTTTGCAAGCCAAGAGAAGCTAAACACCATCGCAACTTCTCTACTGCTATTGGCTTTGTAAATATGTCTGCACAATTTTCCCATGTATGGACCTTCTTAAGAGCTACTTTTCCGTCATCGATCACATGTCTCAAAAAATGATACCTTACATCAATGCGCTTGGTCTTGTTGTGATAAGCTAGATTTGTAGCCAAGTGAATAGCACTCTGATTGTCAAAGAGTACATTCACTCTTTCTTGCGTCCCTCCAATATCATCAAGTATACCCTTTAACCAGATTGCTTCTTTACTGGCATCTGAAGCAGCTATATATTCTACTTCGGTAGTGGACAACACAACTATTTCTTGAAGCTTTGACATCCAACTAATTGCTCCACCTGCAAGAGTAAAAGCATGACCTGTAGTAAATATCCTTTTGTCCAAATCACTTGCATAATTAGCATCTACATATCTGAAGAGTGATCCTTCACTACCATTAAAGATCATGCAATGGTCACTTGTGCCTCTTAGATATCAAAGCACCCATTTTACTTCTTGCCAATGTTCTTCACCTGGATTTTCCATGAACCTGCTAACAACTCCAATACATGCGAAATGCTAGGTCTTGTAGATACCATCCAATACATTAAGTTTCCTACAACATTTGCATATGGTACATGAGACATAGATTGCTTTTTTTCATCAATTACAGGACTCAAAACCGAAAAAAGCTTAAAATGGGAAGCTAATGGAACATTAACAGGTTTCACACTGTTCATACAGAACTTTTCAAGTACTCTTTCCACATACTTCTGTTGTGATAACCAAATCTTACCATTTTTCCTATCTATGTGTATCTCCATGCCCAAGATATGTTTTGCTGCTCCAAGATCCTGCATATCAAACGTCCTAGAGATCTGAGCCTTTAACCTATTGATCTATTCAATGTTTTTACTTGCAATAAGCATATCGTCAACATACAAAACTAAGATAATGAATATGCCACCGAAACTCTTGAAGTATACACAATGATCATACTCCTAATAACGTTTTCACTCACCATGAAGGAGTCAAACTTCTTGTACCATTGCGTGGGACACTGCCTCAGGCCATACAATGATTTCCTGAGCTTGCAAACTAATCTTCTGCTATAACCTTGTACAAAACCTTATGGTTGTTCCATATATATCTCTTCATCCAAATCACCATGTAGAAAAGTTGTTTTAACATCTAACTGTTCTAACTCGGGTTAAGTAATGCAGTTAGTGCCAACACAGTACGAATAGAAACAAGTTTTATAACTAGTGAAAAAATATCATGAAAGTCAATACCTTCAACCTGAGAATACCCTTTTGCTACTAGTCTCACCTTATACCTTTCAATACTTCCATCAACTTTTCATTTCAATTTGAAGACCCATTTGCATCCAACAACACTTCTCCCTTCAGGAAGTTCTACAAGATCCTAGGTATTGTTCTTGGCTAAGGAATCCATTTCTTCTTCCATAGCGGTTTTCCATTTTTTACTATCTATATCCTCTACTACTTCCTTATAACAAGAAGGTTCCCCATCTTCAGTAATCAAAGCAAAAGATGAAGCAGAATATTCATACCTTTTGGGAGTTTTTCTTTCCCTTATAGACCTTCTTAGAGTGACTGGGTGTTGAACTGGTTTAGAAACTTCAACAATTTCCTTTGTATCTTCATCACCTTTTCCTCCAAAAGTCTCTCATTCTTTTTTACTTTCAAAAATAGGTCTAGCCTCCAATTGAATTTGTTGATTTGGAGATACATGTTATTGTTCGATTCTTTCAACATTTGATTTTAAAAGAGAAGATTCATCAAATGTTACATCTCTACTAATGACTATCTTCCACGATGTAGGAACCCACAACCTGTATCCTTTCACCGCATAGTCATACCCAAGAAAAACATAACATTTCAATTTTGGATCTAATTTTGAATATTGATTTTTCGGAATAAGAGTGTAGGCATCACAACCAAATATCCTTAAACGTGAATAATCACAAGATTGAACTGACCAAACTTCTTCAAGAATTTTACAATTAATTTCTACTGAAGGTGACTTGTTAACTAAATAACAAGCAATGGATATTGCTTATGCCCACAACTCCTTTTTAAGATTAGCATTGTTGATCATGCTTCTGGCTCTTTCCATAATAGTCTAATTCATACGTTCAGGAACATCATTTTGTTGACATGTATAAACATCGGTTTTGTGTCTAACAATTCCTTCATCCTTACTGTGTTGTTTAGATTCTAGAGAAGTAAATTCACCACCATTGTCAGTTCTTAAACATTTAATTGTTTTGCCTGTTCTTTTTCTATCATTGCTTTAAATTGTTTAAAGACATTGAATACACAAGCTTTCTTTTTCAACATAAAGACCCAAACTTTACGGGAGAAATCATCAATAAACGTTAAAAAATATAAAGCACCTCCATATGATATAACTGGAGATGGTCCCCACAGATCAAAACCAATATAATCCAAAATTTCTTTACTATTATGACTTCCAGTTTTAAATCTCTATTTACACTGTTTTCGATACACACAATGTTTATAACAGAAATCCAACTTCAAGGATTTCAAAATAGGAAGTGATTTACGTTTCATCAGTACCTCAAGACCTTTCTCGCTCATGTGACCCAATCGATGATGCCATAGGCGAGTACCTTCTTCTTCTTTCTCTGACACAATCGCTACTTCACTCACCTGAGTACTTCCTTTGAGTCTGTAAATATTTCTGACCTTTTTTACTTTCATAACAACTAGGGCACCTTTAGATACTTTTAGCACCCCATTCTAACCTGTACCATCTAAATCCAACACTCCCAAAGAAATCAAAATTTTCTTCAATTCAGGTACATGTCTAATACTAGTTAATGTTCTAACTGTGTTATCATACATTTTAATCCTGATATTTCCTATCCTAACAGTCTGACATGATACATTATTACCCATAAACACAAAACTACCATTTACATCTTCATATGAAGTAAACCAATTTTTGTGTGGATGCATGTAATGAGAAGCACCAGAGTCTAAAAACCAACTTTCAAAATCCTAAGGGACATTACATACAGGTAAAGTTTCATTTATCATAATAATTCTTCATTAGATAAAACTTCATCTATCATACCGGAATCAACCTGATTTGCTTCCTTCTTTGGGTGATCAGACTCTTTTCGTTTCCAAGAGTCTTTCTTAAGGTGTCCAATTTTATTGCAGTGCCAACATTTTGCCTTACACTTCTTTCTCTTTGATTTTGATCCGGAAGATCCCCTTGTTTTTTATCCTCTTTCCTTTGAGCGTCCTCTAGCTATCATGGCTTCTACTGTAGTTGTTCCAGTATTGGATTTCCTTCGTACTTCTTCAGACAAGAGAGCTCCCACAACTGATTCAAATTTCAAAGAATCAGTGATCAGGAGCTCAGGACCAAGTCTCATAAAATGGTCAAAAATGAAAGTGCTCAGAACAAGTTTGAACCTGAATGACTGGATAGAGCTCATCCTCCTAATTACGACACCGCAAAAACTTCAAATAACGGTCTTCGTATGCAGAAGTTATGCCAAAAACAAAATCGCCAATGACTCTTAATTTTTGAATTTTTTAAAAAAAAATTAAGAATAAAATAATATTCTTTAGAATATTCTGTTTTGGGCAGTGAATGGCAAGATGCCACGTGGCAGGCCCAGAGGCCACCACGTGGCCCGGGTGACATCATCATGACGTTAGCACAGTTTGTTGGCATACGTTAAAATTTTGGCAACAAAGGGGTTTGAACACACGACCTACGTAATAACACTCCGACGCCTTACCGTTAGACCATATGGTTGACCCTTTATATAGGGCGAAATGAATTAATTAAGAATTTTAAATTTGGTTTGGGTGGGCAACGAAGGGGACCAGCCCCCATATTATATGACCGTCGCCCAAGAACCAGTGGCATAACCCATAACTGTCAGCAGATGTTCAACCGTTATAATACGTGGTGGTCGCATGTCCCCAAAGTCCAGGTTAAACAACGGTTAGACTGCTCGTCAACTACAATTTTGGGCGCGCAATCCGAGAAAGACTGCTAGTGTTATAAATGCGTTCACATGCGCTTTAACACCAAACAGTTAAATTCGGCGGTCAGGTCAGGCAAGTTTGCGGATTTTTGGTGGAGTGCTCCAAAAATGACGAAATTGCCTATTTGTCGGGGTTATATGGCAGTTAGCCAGTTTTAACTGGAGTTTTCTAGGGCAGACTGGAGAAACTTTAATGAGCCATAAATTTGGCTAGGAAAGTCCTTTTTGGACGAATTTTTTTCAGATTTTGGGTATATTCGACCTTTTGAAGCCACTGGCATAGGTTTCACAGCCATTTGAGGTCGTTCGCAGGTGTTTTTGCTTCATGGAATTTCCAGGATCCACTAGGGCCAAATCAGTTTGGGAGCTGCATTGGGAATTGTGTAGCCAGTGAATGCTAAACGAAGGTCATTCCTAAAGTTTTTCAGTATTCTAAATCCATTTTTACAGCTCGTTTTTCCTGTTGAGGCATTCTTCTCACTGTTTAGCTTCAAGGAAGCTTTCAGGGCCATGAGGGCCATTTCAGTGCTTGAGCTGTTTGGGGGCTGTGTTCATCCATTTTTGGTGATTCAAAAGCCTATGTCTGCTATTTTCGACCTTCCGAGTCTAATGGAAAAGGTTTCATAACCAATTGAGGTCATATTCACCTTGAAATTCTCCATGCAAGTTTAAAGGGCCACAAGGGCAAATTGGGGAAAGTATTGTATAAGGTACAATTTCATTGTTTAGTGATTGGGAAAGAGCATGTTTAGCTAATTCCTATATTTTGATTCTGTATTTACAGTCAGATCTGTATTTCGAGACACTAATATTCTTGTATTAGCTTTTGTAGCATTTTTAATACCAGAGGACAAGCCTAGTTTGAGAGGCTTTGTCCAGTAGATGTAGCCCAAAAGGGGTGAACTGCTTTATCATTTTGATGTCTTTATTTACTGAAGATGATATGCTGAAAGAAACTGATATAAAGTGTTAAACAACAAATATACATAACTTGCATACACACATAATCACCTATTCAGCTGCAAAAAGTTATTTGTCTTATTCCGCAAGACATCAAACTTCAAGTATGTGTATGTCAAAGACTTCTACGTGTTTACTTCATTATTTCTTTAGGTAGAGCCTGTAGAGGGCCAGGCAGCCTCTGGAACTCATCCTCTCTTTAGAGGTGACATGTCTAGTGAATGCCCCTATAGTCTATCTATGTATAAGAAATAAGACATTTTCACATTTTCAGAGGTCACTTGGAGTGTATAACTCACATTTGAAATTATAGAAAATGGATACCTTGCACCCTTAAACAAGTACATTCCATTTTCAGATCAATCAGTAGTGCTCAAATTAATTGAAGTTACAAAGTGGTCCCACGACTCGGGAAGAGAACACAACAAGGTTATAGCTTTGTCTTCTTCCTTAATTTTAACTTCCATATCTGATAATTGGCATATAAGTGTATTAAAAATATTTAAATGTTTTGCAACTTTTGTACTCTCCTTCATCTGTAGACTATACAATTGTCTTTTCAAATAAATTCTATTGGTTAACAATTTTGTCATATATAGTTTTCCCATAAACTTGCCGTTGTACTCTCT
The DNA here is from genome assembly GCA_000404065.3 of Pinus taeda. Lineage (NCBI taxonomy): Eukaryota > Viridiplantae > Streptophyta > Pinopsida > Pinales > Pinaceae > Pinus > Pinus taeda. Next base: position 123,721 of record APFE030376384.1, on the reverse strand, counting down.
TCAACAATGTTGAAGAGAACTTCATCTGCCAGGCATAACCCGATGGTACTGAGAGCTCGGGCATCCAAGTCCTCCCAGTTCAAATCTTTCATGCTAATAGGTTTCTTATTTTCCCTATCGAATGCTTCGTGCAACCCTTATTGCACTAGCAAATCCCTAACTTTTAGTTTCCATAGAGAAAAGTTGTTCTTGCAGGTGAATTTATCCACCTAGAACTTTGCATTCGTCATCTTGTCCATTTTCTTCCTATAGGGTTAAAAGAGAATTTTCTTCTAGATTTTCTTCCTAGGGTTCTTCCAACTAAGGGTTCACTTTTAGATTCAATTTTTGTTTCAAAACAAATCCTAATTCTCTTCCTTCTTCTTGATTCAATTATTTAAAAAAATATTTCTGATTTCTGAAATTGACCCCAAAAAATTTCCAACATTTTCACAAAAAAAACTTCAAACCCACTTCAACCCTTTCCAATTTTCCAGTTACTTGGAAAAAAAAATCAGTTTCACTGCTACTTAAAAATTTCCTTCCTTTTTTTTTCAACCAAAGAAACCCTACCAAAACCAAAAGAAAAATCTGCATTCAACAAATTTTTCTTTTCTTTCTGTTTTCACCAAACCCTCAGACAGTAGGCTACTCCTCCAGTGGACTTCAGCAGACTCAGACAGGCAAACAAAATGGCTTTGTCTCTGGCACTGACTAATTTAAAAAAAAATGGCGGCTTAGCTCTTGCGGCAGCCTTCTTCCTTAATAGCAGCAGCGATGACAACTCTTATCCTTTCAAAAAACCAATCAAGCTCCTTCTCTTGATAGCGGTAGCATTTTTTTCTGTCTCCAACATCACGGGTCTGCTTTTTAAACTTCCAAACAAGCTCAAATTATTTTAATGGCTTTCTCAGGCGGAAAATTTCAGTGTGGGCATGAGCTCTTCAAGTTTGGGTGCACTATTCCAAACTCAGATAGTGCTTGCCACTCCCTTCAAACTATTCAACTGGTGCTAACAACGAAAAATCCTTTTCTCCCTTCAAACTCTTCAAACTCTTCAACCGGTTGGAATGACGGCAATGAACCCTTTTTTTCTTCAACGGTTGTTCCTTGTTGGACTAGCGGCTTAAACGAAAAATGATGGGTTTCTTATTCTTCAATGGCTGCTCCTTGTTGGACTAGCGGCTTAAACAAAAAATAATAGGTTTCTTATTCTTTAGTATCTACACAAAAAAACAATTTTCTTTTTCTTCAGTCGTTGCACACAAAAAGAAAAAAAGAAAAAAAAAAACGGGTTTCTTTTTCTTCAGCAGCTGCCACACATCGTCTCTCTTTGAGGGCTCCCAGTTTTCTCAAATCAACTTAATGGCTCTGACACGACTTGTTAGCCAAGCAATTAATTAAACAAGAAATGTATAAATGAAACTGAATGAAACTTAATGCAAAGGCACAAGTAAAAAAACACAATGTTTTTACATGGTAAAATCTTCACAGGGTGTCAAGGAAACATCCACAGGGCAAGGGGCTGGATTTTCTATTAAATCAACAATTATTCTCCACACTTACAATAGCTCGGGTATTCATCATTTTATAAGAGCCTCCTTCGTTACATAACTGTTGTTTCGGTATAAAACCAACTTGGCAATAAATACAATTTTTACACGTATTTACACAATTAGTTGACAAATTCCAACAAAATATTGTTTCCAACTAATACATGTTTTTCTCCCCAAACTCCCTATTATTTAACAAATAAAGCATGAGTTTAACAAGTGTTTCCATGACCTTGCATCTACAGAGCTTCCTAATTTGATAAATTTGTAAGACTTCAAACTTATTGATTTGAAATGATTCCATTACCTCTTTTAATTCTTTGTGTCTTTTAGTTGATTTCCCAAGCCATGAACAAATTTCGTTTACAAATTTGTCAATACATTGCAACTCTAAAAAATGAGATGAAGCATCATTGGCTTCTAATGCTTCCCTATGAGTTATGTAATAGATATCTAATAAATGAAGACAATCTCAATGAAGCTCATAAGACAAACCTTCATGAATACCCCTCAAGGAAGATGCACCATCTAAGCCAAAACCAACTAACTTTGTGATCTCGGTGGATCTTTAAAAAGTACCAGTGAGATGGTAAAAAGGCTCAAAACTCAAAGTGATAGAATCTGGATAAACTTAGCATTGGATCAAAGTGCTCATCGTCCTAATTCTAACGATGCGAATGACACTAGAATTCGAGCTCATATGAAGAAGTTAGAGCAAGTCAAAGTTCAGGTTTGACTTGGACAGGTGGTAGGAGAAGGTGACGTGGCAGAATTCTTCGGCAAATGGGGAAGCACCAAGTGGAAAGCTACCATTGGTCCCACATTTCGAAATCGCAGATCGAAAGAGGTCACCAGTAAAGAATCGGCCCCGGCATGATCAGGGTTGTGATGTGATCGCACATCGCAAAGGGGAAAAGTTACATAATCAAGCCCCAACAGTCAGGGATGCAATTGTGATATCACAATCGCATATCGCACATGCAACATTCACAAACCATAAGACCCATTGGTTCCCACTATTTTCAATTTGTGATGGTTTTTAGATCCGATATATTATACATTGTGTTTAATAGCCCGTCTGGTCCGTCGTTATCACAGGTCACTTGTCGCAAAGGTCAAGACTATCCATCGATTGAAAATGTTTATTGTGATTTGCGATGAGGCTATCTGCATCGATGGATTATTTCCATTGATGTTAAAACCGCCGGGTTAAGGGATTAACATGCATTAAGAGTTTTATGGTATGTTTAAACAAGTTTTTACTGCGTACTATTCCAGGCTCGAGATCCTTTGATGGAAATGAACCATTGTTAAACTTGTCCTCTGTTGGAACTACCTGGGATTGAGGAATCAACTAATCAAGGTTAATAATGGACGGTCCACATAGGGAAAAAATGGGAGACTAGCATAGAAGTTTAGAAATTATTGTGTACAACAGTAACCCGACTTGACAACAGGCCGAAACCTCACCTTCGGCAGTAGGGAGGTTCCGAGAGGGTGAAGAAGCTTAATTTCTCCAAAATGGGTGTTCGGATAGGAAATTTTGCATGATTTTTCACCAAGATTTCAGTGATACTGTCTGTTTCTGAAATTGGGATCTCCATTCTTTGTCCATGTTCTATCTTGGAGGTATAAAGATTGTAAATGAATGTTTCTTGTACTTTTATCTCTTTTTATGTCACTTAATGAATGAAGGCATCCCCACTATTGAGCAAGGCTTGGAGACATAGTCCAAATTGGATGAACTCTGTAATCAAATCGTTGTATCATGGTTTCATGCTTATCTTGTTATTTCTGCATTGTTTTATGTGCTTTTAAGTTCCATGGTTAATAAGCTCTATTACATGTAATTTTGATGCATTTATAAGTAAAAGGTCCTGGATCAAGTTTGGTATTAGAGTTGGTCTTTGTCGATGTGAATTGCATGAGTATATACTAACTCAAAACAAGCTACGGAAAGGCAAAGGAAAGCTTAAGTCCTTTGATCTTAAAGTAGGACGTGCACAATTAAAGAAGAAACATGGCCAACAAAGAAGATCATTGGGAAGAGGAACAAAATTAATGCAAGTTATTCTACAATATGGTAGAGAAAGTGGACAAGTTGTTTTTAGAGTATGAGAATACACTTGGGCACGAGAAAAAAGATGTCGATCACAATGGATCAGTAAATCATGAAGGTGGTGGAGAAGAGCCTCCTCACTCTCCTTATTCAAGTGATAGTTCTCATCACTCTAATCGTGATTCCAAACATACATCTAAGAAACCATTCTTCAAGCTAGATGTAAAGTTTGACCTACCCATGTACAATGGAGAGTGTAGTGTAGAAACAATTAACAATTGGATAAGACAGATAGAGGTTTATTGTCATATTCAACAGATCGAAGAAGATGAGGAAAATGTCAAGTTAGCATCTCTTTGGCTGAGTGGCACCGCTCTTGTTTGGTGGGAGAGAAAAGTTCATAAGGGAAACAAAAGTTGGGTAACCTTCTTTCCTCCTGGTCCAATTTTATTTCTACATTGAAAGACTAATTTTACCATTTGGCTTATAAACAAAACGAACTAATGGAATGGAAATATCTACGACAAGGTAAAGGCCAAAATGTGCAAAGCTTCACTGAAGAATTTCGGAAATAAACATTGAATTTAGGCATCTCATTAGATTCGCCCGAGATTGTAACTAAGTATGTTGGTGTGTTACATAGTTACATAAGACACTCACTGTTATTGTTTGAGCCTACTGCAATTGATGTGACTAGCATAAAGGCCATCCATCTTGAAAGCCAAGGCAAGAATGAAAGATATGATCAAGCCAAGAAAACATCGTTCAAACCTTAACACGGAAAATTCCAAAAGAAAGATAGGGGGATGGATAAGAAGACCGTCGTAACCAAGAAAGAGGACAGAGCAACACCATCTTGCATCCATTGCAAGAGAGAAGGTCATGACAAGGACCATTGTTGGAATCTACATCCGAAGCTGAGACCAAAGAGATTTAGCGGAAAGGGGAAGAAAAAGATAGTGGCAACAATGCAGCAGGACCTTGGATCAGATTTTGACGACAAGACATTGATCATAGTCATGGATGCAAGAGGTACTCTTTTTGTTAGTAATAATTTTGAATCAATTGCAAGTAGTAGTTATTTGAATGAGCCTGTAAGTAATGAGCGAAAGAGAATTTAATTATTCCACATTAGGGTTATTATAAAACACACAAAGGTGGAAACTTTGTTCATCTCAGGTTACCAAGAAAACTTAATCTCATAGTCCTTAGTTAAAAAGTTATGCCTCGAAACTAAGCCTCATTTGAATCCACACCTGCTTGGTTGGGTAAGCGATAAAGCAAATTTACAAGTAACCAAGCAGTGTAGGGCCAGATTTGTGATCGCTTCCAAATTAGTTGATGAGGTAGAGTTAGATATTCTACCTTTGGATATCTGTGGAATCATCTTGGGAAGTTTGTATCTATATGACAGAAAGGAAGTTTTCTTTCGGCACAAAAATAAATACCACCTCATGAAGGATAGGGTACAATATATAGTTATAGCTCATCATACGAAATTTAGTGCTAGCCTCGTAAGTGCAACACAAATTAAACAACTGGTTAGTTCCAGTAAAGGGTGCCTGCTCATGATAGTGAGAGTGAAAGAGGCCGAGATGACTAGCGCTTTCAAAGACTATGATCCTAATCATAAGAAAGAATTGTCTGAAATTATTTCTGACTATGATGGATTGTTTTAGGTACCGAGAGGATTGCCCCCAAAATGGGAAATCCAACATGAGATACATTTACAATAGGATGCTCCTTTACCGAATATTGGCATGTACAGGATGACTTCTATCGAGATGGAGGATATCAAGAAACATGTACAAGAATTTCTGAGTCAAGGGGTCATCAAACCGAGTTCTTCTTTGTGTGGCTCATTGATCGTGTTGGTGCCAAAGAAGGATGACACATGGAGAATGTGTGTAGACTACATAGCGCTAAACAAACTTATGGTGAAGAATTGATACCCTCTCCCTCACATTGATGAATTATTAGATCAGTTGGAAAATGATGTCTATTTTACAAAATTTGATTTGCGTAGTGGATATCACCAGGTTAGAGTTGCAAAACAAGACATTTGGAAGACTGCATTCAAAACCAAGCAAGTGTTGTTCGAATGGATGGTGATGCCATTCAGACTGTGCAATGCTCCAGCCACGGTTATAAGGGTAATGAATGATATTTTTAGGCCTTTTCTTGATAATGTTGTGCTTGTATATCTGGACATATTCTTGTTTATAGTAGGACATGGGATGAACATGTATGTCATGTGAAGAAAGTTCTTGATGTTCTGAAAAATAAAAAAATGTATGTAAAAGTGTCAAAGTGTGAGTTTGGGAAGACCTCTCTCGTTTAATTAGGTCACATAGTCAGTGATGGACAATTGAAAATAAATACCTATAAAGTATATGTGATTATGAAGTGGCTTGAGCCCACAAATGTTACAGAGATCTGAAGATTTTTGGGTGTGTTACAGTATTGGAGAAGGTTCATTGCAAACTTCTCTATTATCGCAGCCCCTTACACACATTGACAAGTGCGAAGCAGGCCTTTCAGTGGGGAGGACATTAGCAGAAATCCTTCGACACGCTGAAAGAGAAGATCAGTACAACACCAGTGCTAGCCTTACTAGACCTTCAACAACATTTTGAGATTGAGACAGATGCTAGCAAATATGCCACAGGCGTTGTATTAATGCAACAAAGGAAGCTTCTATGTTACCATTCAGAGATTTTCTCCCAGGCTATTGTGAATTATCCCATGTGCGACAGGGATTTGTACGCCTTGGTTCAGAGTGTAAATAAGTGGAAACACTACCTGCTTGGCAAGGAGATCATCATCTATATGGATCATCAACCCTAGTAGTACCGTCAGGCACAGACCAAGCTTCAACAAGACCATCATTTCAGATGGATAGGATTCCTCCAGTAGTTTCATCTGGTAATAAAATACAAGAAGGGCGCCAACAACAAATTAGTAGATATGCTTTCTCACCCTCCTATTTCTGCATCTGTAGTTTTGCAAAATGCTTCTTTATCATTAGAAAGTTATGTTGAACAATATGCTAATGATAATGGTTTTAAATAGATTTATGCAAAACTTACTCGTGGATCGCAGGTAGACAATTATAATTTGTAGGGAAAACTATTGTATCACCTTGGAAAATTGTATATACCCATTGATGAAAGGGTACATGTAATCTGAGAGGCTCATACCTCTCTTGTGTTTGGTCATTTTTGGGTTGAAAAAACCTTATGTCATTTACAAAGGTTTTTTTTTTGGCCTCATATGAAAAACAATGTGACTCATTTTGTAAAGGGTTGTGTGTTTTATTTTGTTTTAAAGCCCTCTAATAGAAAAATTAGATTCTACACACCACTCCCTATTCCGAGTCGACCATGGGAAAGTGTGACCATGGATTTTGTAGGTGGTTTGTGTATGTCTACGAAAGGTCACGACGATTTGTATGTTGTTGTGGATAATTTTAGTAAAATGTGTATTTTAATGCCTTGTAAAAAATAGGCCACTGCTGAGAAGAGTGCTTATGTTTTCTTTTAGCACATTTGGGTCCATTTTGGGTTGCCCACATCTATTGTGTCAGATCGAGACTCTTGCTTCTTGGAGAGTTTTGGACTAGCTTATGGAGAATGATGGAAACTAAGCTGAAAAGAAGTACGACATTTCATCCATAGTCGATGGGCAAACAAAGGTTGTCAACTACACCATGGTACACTTGTTACAAGGCTGTTGTGGAAAACATGCCAAGTTGTGGGATGAACAACTTCCTTATGTGCAACATGCATACAATCAAGCATCACATTCATCCACATAGAGCTCACCATTCGAGACATGTTTTGGTTATCTACCAAGGGATCCCTTAGACATGGTCTTTGGGAAAGATGAATATGGAAATAGAAGAGATGATAGGGACAAATAACAAAAGTTTATTCAGTGGATAAAAGTGATTCGTCAGGAAGTACAGGAGCGGTTGGAGAAGGGTCGAGCTTGGTATAAAGCTAGACATGGTAAGCACCGAGTTGACCATCAATTTCAAGTTTGGTACAAGGTATGGGTCCACATCAGCAACGATAGAATAAAGGGAGAAGGGAATAAATTTAGATCCATTCGATATGGTCCCTTCACCATATTGGCAAAGATTGGAGAGAATGCCTTTGCCTTGACTTTCTCTCTTATATACAAATGTACTCAATAGTAAATGTTGAAAATCTGAAGCTTTATGAACCTCCATTGGTTATGGATACCAAAGGGGTTGCACAAACAGTGGATGATTTTGCACCAGAGTATCTAGACAAGTTGCCCGAAGATATCATACTCGATAGGAAAACCAGAACTTCACAATGGGGAGATGTGGAGTACATTCATGTTGGCTTCAAAGGAATGCATCCGAGTAAATCTCGGTGGATGGAGAAAGAAAAAGTGAGGGAGTAATTTCCTCACTTGCCAATTGATTGAAAAGGATTTTGGTGGTCTAAAATATCTTAGTGGGGAGGATTGATCCAAGTGGATCTTTAAAAAGTACCAGTGGCATGGTAAAAAGGCTCAAAGTTCAAAGTAGTAGAATCTAGATAAAATTAGCATTGGATTGAAGTGCTTGTCATCTTGATTCTAACTATTTGAATGACACTCGAATCCAGGCTCATATGAAGAAGTTAGAGCAATTCAAAGTCGAGGTTTGACTTGGACAGTTGGCAGGAGAAGGTGATGTGGAAGAATTCTTCAACAAATGGGGAAGTGCCAAATGGCAGGCCACCATTGGTCCCGCATTTCACAATTGCAGATTGGAAGAGGTCAGCAGTAAAAAAGTTGGCCCCGACAAGATCAGGGTTGCCATGCGATCGCACATCGAAAAGGAGAAGAGTTGTAGAATTGGCCCCTAACAGTCAGGGATGTGATTGTGATATCGCAATCGTATAACACACATGCTGCATTCACAAACCATAAGACATGTTGGTTTTCACTGATTTTGATTTTCGATGGTTTTCAGATCTAATATATTATACATTATGTTTAATAGGTCTTCGGGTCCGTTGTTATCGCAGACCGCTTGTTGCAAAAGTCAAGATTGTGGGCCGATTGAAAATGCCAATTGCGATTTGTGATGAGGCTATCTGCGCTAAAGGATTATTGTCGCCAATGTTGAAACCACCGGGTTAAGGGATTAACGTGCGGTTAAGAGGTTTATGCTATGTTTAAATAGGTTGTTACTACATACTATTCTAGGTCTGAGATCCTCTGATGGAAATGAACCGTTGCTAAACTGTCCTCCGTTGGAACTGCCTGGAATTGAAGAATCGACCAATCAAGGTTATATAATGGACAATCTGCAAAAGGAAAAAGGGGGAGATTGGCATAGAAGTTATGAAAATATTGTGTAAAATAGTAACTCGACCTAATAACAGACTAGAACCTCACCTTGAGCAGCAGGGAAGTTTTGAGAGGGTGCAGAAGCTTCATTTCTCTAAATTTGGTGTTTGGATAGGAGATTATGCATGCTTTTTAGCTAGGAATTTAGTGGTATTGTCTGTTTCTGAAGCTAGGCTCTCCATTCTCCGTCCATCTTCCATATTGAAGGTATAAGGGTTGTAGATGAATGTTGCTTTTACTTTAATCTCTTTTTATGCCAATTAATGAATGAAGGCCTCCCCACTATTGAGCAGGGCTGTGAGACATAGTCCAAATTGGATGAACTCTGTAATCAAATATTTGTATCATGGTTTCATACTTATCTTTTTATTCCCACACATTTTTATGTGCTTTTAAATACCATGGTTAATAAGTTATTTTACATGTAATTCTAATGCATCTATAAGTAAAAGATTATCCATTTCTGCTAAAAGAGTTCTCACTATATCATACATTCATTGAGTTGTTCCATCCTTTATTTCAAGAAAATGTATAAACTTTGTTGCACATTGACCTCCTCCTTCATTTTTCAAATATGTAATATAAACAATCAAATGGTGTTCGACATTTCAATTAGTACTTTCATCAACTAAATTTGAGTAAAATGGACTATGTAAAATCTCATTTTTTAATTTGTTCCAATACACCTCTTTAGTCGGTTGAACAAACTATTTTCCTGATATTGTATTTATGTATGTAGGATATTCATCTGTTAGAGGCATGTGTGGAGTGTATTTATACCTATTCAAGTCATATATTAACTTATATAATTTAGATATAAATCATGTATAGTAACAAAACACATATTTTGAACCACTGATATATTTCTTTCTTTCTCAACATCTAAAATAACTTCGATGTGCTTAGTGATTGCAATATTAATTTGTTTGTTTTCTCCCTCCAAAAGTTGTAAAAATAATTTATGACCTTTTAATTTTGCATGCCTAATTGACCACTAACTTCAAGAGTGGCACTTCCATCTTTTGCAAATGGAGTGTCTCTTTTAAATTTAACACACCAAGAACATTTATTCTTTCATTACCATTACAATATTTTCCAACATAGGCCCATGGAAATGTTGCCTTCCATTTATATTTGAATATTTTTTTGTGTTTCTTTCATGGGTTTTCTCTTTCAACAAGCTCTACACTGTTTGATTCATCATCTTCATGTAGACGAGCATCAAGTTCACTTTGAAGACTACATGGTTGATCAGAATGTTATGGGAAACCAAATGCATCAGCAATTGACAATTACATTTTATGTTTCTTAGGGAAACCGATAGGATACATTTTTTAACATTTACATCTATTCAATAAATAAAAATAGAATAAATAAATACATAAACTAAAAATCCCTTAAAAACATTATGGCAGACAAAATTTAACCATAGCAAGATGCCATAGAATTTAACCAAAAATTTCTTGATAACTTATTCAAGCAAGAGTTCGAATGAGAGCGATATAGTTGTGGAGTCCAATCAAATGAGAGAGGTATAGTTGTGGAGTTTTCACATTTGGTATCTTTGTATACTTGTGACAGTAAAACTTCCACCATTAAAAATTTTAATGTAGAACACGACTCCAACATCCATGCATGTGATGGAAGGATGACAAGCAGTTTCATTCAGGGTTTCTTGCAATAATTTCAATTTCCTTGGGTGTGGATTCCATGGTGTGCAAGATACATTGTGTGACCACGAAGGATGTTATTACTTCAAGGAGTGTTACAATAAAGAATCCATAGAATGAAAAACCAAATGCAAATGAAGATATGAGGAGGATAAGGAAGAATACCTTAACACGCTAGCATCATATGATAACTTTCCTTCTATGGATGATGGGTTGCAATTCAAATGAAAATGGAAAAAATGGATATAGGGAAAGAGCACTAGAGACAATCAGGGAGGAATGAGAGCACACATAAAGTTGCTTAATGGGTATTTAATGTGCTCTTCCACCCTACATCAAGTCCAATAGCACCATGAGTATTGCATGTCTCATTTTTATAGGTTACATCATGTCGGTGTAAGTTAGGGGCCTCGGAAAAGTGTCCCTAAATCGTGACATAACTATTAACTTGTATGAGGTCATTTGGACTCTGACTAGTCTCTTCCACAAAACTGTCACTAGTAAGAGTGATTTATGTGTTGTTCTAGACTCTACATTCTTGTAAACTTAAAAAAAATTGATAGGTTATTAAAAATATTTCCCTTCTTTTGAAATATATAAATTTTATCTAACATTCGCAATTGACAATTGATTTTGATATTTTAAATTTGCTTCGAAAGGTAACTTATTTTTCTCCGTTTTGGGATGAGTCAGAAGCGTCGGGAAGGGTTGGGATGAGTTCAATTTTGAACGTTGGTGACTTCTAGTGAACCAATGTCTCATTGGTGGTTCCTTTCATATTTCAATCTTATGTGTGTTACAATATTTGAGATATGAGAAGATGAAATTAAAGTTATTAGATCCTTTGAGAAAGAAAGTTGTTTTTGCCAACTTTAACTAGTTTTTTTGTTTTTTGTTTGAGTGGGGAAGATATTGCGCATATATTAACATAAATAACATACAAATATAAATACAATTAATGTATAACTAAATTGTATTTCAACAAAACATTTTAACAAAAGAATGTTCTTAATTTGAAATTCTTTTAACAAGAAGAAATCAAAATGTCCAATGGAGTCAACATCAACTAGAAGTATCCATTTAGAAAAATATGTTAAAGAAAATATGACCCCAAATATCCCAACAAAGTTTTAGTAGTCTCGTACATATCTAAAATTTTCAAATAAATGAAAATGTGTCTTAACTTCACTACAACGCAGACACAATTCATTCATTACACCCATTCTTGGGTGTCATTCATTGAATATTAAATCTTGCTAAATCAACAATCAAGAAAACATCATCATTTTATAAGAGAGCTTGCAAGTCCAAATTAGTTAAATATTATGGACTTACTTTTGTTATGCATTTGAAATACTTAGCACTTATTTAAATTACCTTAAAAAAGAATGTGTGACATCATTTAGGTTTGTACACGCAAATCGGTTTATCAAAAAATCACGTCCAATCTCACTAAATAGGACCTAAAGTATGTTATATCTCCCAAATCGTATTTGATGATAAAACTATTAATCCATAAGGAAAAACCCAAGAGAATATCGTAGTAGGATTATTAAAGTTAAGCAATGAGGCACGAGGTGGTGAGGCATGAGGTGGTGTGAGAGTAGCTTTAGTAAAACAATATTTTTTTTGGTATTTTTAAGATATAAAAGAGGCGATAGACATTAGTGTCAAATCAATCGTGGAGTTAAGAAAAATATAAGCGGTATTATGGTACCAAGAATAAACATATTTTCAAAATGGTTTTTTCTCTATGGATTAAGATGAGAAGAATAGGGTCAAGTCTCTTATCTAATCAAGATAAAAATGATGACCAATACTTAAAAGAAGGGGTCCTAAAAGGAGAAGCTTAACTAGAAAACTCAACTACTATAGCTTAGTAATAGTAATTGAAAATCTTGTTAGAGTTTTTAAAAGAACAGACAATGCTAAGAAATTAAAGGCTTGCTAAAATAAGCAAGGGAATAGGATAGAATTTACAATAAAATCATTTCCATTCAAGTGGAAAACTTTACCCTTTAATAGATCAATTTTGCTAGCTTTGTAAAAGACTTGAAAATGTATAATCATTATTTATGCGCCAAATAGAAACTAATGGAGAATAACTTCGAGAATTAATACCAAATATTCATACATCCCACAAAACAAAAATCCCTTATATATCATTTACACTCCAAGAAAGATATGCTAATGAAGCTCCAACAAGGGGAAGCTCCAAAAACCCAACCATGAGTACATATGAGGAGTGAATACATTGTATATAGAGCCTAGCTCATTTATTTTATAAAAAAAATAACTATTATTTATGTGAAAACCTAATATATAGCCTAGGAAGGAGTAAAGAATGATTTCCTTCAACCAATATTCAGCAATGCATAAAATAATGAAGTGGTCAAGGTGCACAAGTACAAGACTAGAAAACATGTATACCCAAGGGAGTGGGGAAATCCCTATCAAAAAAGTAAGAAGAATAGTCAAAGGTGAAATTAATAGCCTCTAAAGGCCTCTAAGTGGATAGATCAACAAATAACTCCTTAGATTAAGCAATGAAAACCTCACAATTATCCTCACAATGAAAACCTTGCTTTGGAGACTTTGATCTTCATTGAAATCCTTCAATCTTCTCTTAGAAACTTTGATCTTGACCCAATAAAACTTCTAGAGGTAGTAGCACCCACCAACAACAACTTCGATCTATACTTTGATCTGGCAGCAGCAACATGCAACAATTATCTACGATATCAACAAGAGAAATTTTATCTTCCAAACTAAGGCATGAGAGAGAGAGGTAGATGCACCAAAACTTCGATTTTCCTTCCTTCTCCTATAAAAAACTCGCATTCCTTTTGATTCCTTCCTCTATTTCACACTCTTTCTCAACTTCAATGAGATATCGAACTTGCTTGAGTTGTTCTCTTCCAAATGAATTCAACTTTCTTCTTTTATAGCTTTTTGGTGAGGTCAAATAGCCCTCCTTAAGGCCGACTTGACCATCTTAAGGTCAACATTGTGTGGGGGTAACATAATTCATATTTGACTTAACAGTCAACCTTTTTACATGATTCAAAAGCCCAAGAAGGGTCTCTTTAAATGTACAATGACTTTATTGACTCAAAATAAATCCTAGAAGTCCTCAATGGGGACTTTGACCTAAAACATGATGACCCAAGCATGAAACCCATGCTTTAAAAATTCATAACAATAATAACAAAAATATTGTCTTCATTCTTTTGAAAAGTACATTACATGATGACTAAAGTACATTAATGAAGTCCGAACCTAGTTACATTTTCCAACACTCCCTTTTAACTAGGGAGGTATTAATCATATGAAAGTACAAGGAAGATCTCAACTAAATGAACCATGAAGAATTTTAGGCACCGCAATGCCATGGGCTAGATTCCTCACGAGGGAAATCTATCCATTGGTCTCTCAACAATTTATACATTGTGATTCCATCGACTAGATTCCTGACCAAGGAAATATATCCAAGTGGGACTAAGATGGACTCAGGCTTTTAGCCTCTCTAGGTACCATCAGGCTAACTTGCTAACCATCAACCTAGTGATCCAAGTGTGTATCTAAGATCAGAGCTCTATGACCAACGCCATCTTTCCAACTTCGGGACCTAGACATCAACATAAAGTGTCGACCAGATGTCTTCTTAGGCAATGCTTCACTCACAAAGCCTCAACAAATCTCTCATGGTCAAATTTATTGGTAACCAACATGCTATCAAAACCCTTGAGAGATTTACCTATATAAACACAACCCCAATCAACAATATACTTTCAAATATCTATAAACAAGCACAAAACTGCAAGGTCTTTCAAATATCATCTGTTGCTTCATAGTAGGACTTTCAGCCAAATCTTTCATAGAAGATTCCTCAATCATACACTTTCCTTTCCTACTTCATATACAACAACATATCTTTCAAAAAAACATTCTCCAATTAAAATTATGCTATGCCCTCCCTCTCATTCTAGGAGCTTCCCTTTATCCATTCTCCCTCTTAATCTCAAAGAGATATTTCTTATTCAGGCTCCCTCTTAACCCAGGGAGATCAACTTATTCTCTTCGACATCAGAGAATATTTTGTGGCTTCCAACCATTTCATCAGAGTTCTCATTACCGTCACTATCCAAATCATGCTTATCACATCAACAAACATCTTCACCATATTTAATATTGTGTACCTACACAACTTATATAGAAAGTACAACCAAATATATAGAAACATGAATTTAGCCATATCAAAATCATGAAGATCTCTAAGATGAGGGATCAACTTCAAGAGCTAGGGGAAGTCATGTCTGATAGAGAAATGACAATTGTAGTACTCAATGCTTTACCTGAGGATTGGGGCAACTTCACATCAAGCCTATATGCCAAGAAGGAAGCTACCCCACCAAGTGGACTATGGTCTCTATGCAAGATAGAGGAAACTAGAATCAAAGAAAAAGATGATGTGGGATCAAAGGAGCAAGCATTTATACCGTGGCCAAGAGAAAGGGAAAATTTGGAAAATTTGGTCCACGAAGATCAAGAAATAGAGATATGTCCAAATTCCAATGCTTTGGATGCCAAGAATATGCTCACTAAAAAAGGAATTGTCCTAAACTTAAGAAGGAAAACAACAACAAGAGAAAAATGGAAGAAACTCATGTAACTCAAGAAGTGAAAGAATAAGACAGGAAGCAAAAAAAAGGGAGATCCTCTATATCTCTACTATGACTAAGTGAACCTCTTTTCTTAAAGTCTTCTTTCAAAGCTTTGAGTAGTATAGGAGCATATAGAAATAGAATAGATTGCAAGGTTAAATATATCCTCTAGAATATTGGAGCATGGTGTAGATATAGCTCAAAATATTCATATAGAAGGGGCATACATATTATAGGACCTCATCCATAATGAAAAAATAATTGATCATGATTAAAATTCTTAGAAGGCCTCCATCATCAAAGGAAGAAGAATTTGTGAGATAAGGGTCTTCAAGATCCTCTGATAGAATATTCAAAATAATGTTCATACATAAGGGCATATGTCTCATTTGGAGTCCCATTTATGGGATTCAAGAAAGGATGATATATAGGCAAGAGCAGATGAAGTGAGAAAGGCTACACCAATCGAGGAGAACTATCAAATAAATTCGAGATGATAAAATCATAATCATTATGAGGTATGTATGCATAAAAGTTTAAGTCATGTCATCATATATATTGGGTCATGGGAAAAGTTCTAGAAGCATGATCAAGAATAAAAGGATCTCTTTTGCCAACAATATGCTTGAAGGCATGTACTACAATGCAATAAAAGTAAACATGAAGAAGTGCTCTCATAAGGAGTATAAGATGCTTGACTAACCAATCCAAGAAGAACAAAATGAAGAAAGAGATCAAGCATGTGAAGAACATCATGTTCATAAAGAATCACTATCTAGCAAGATTCCTTAACATATTCCGAAAGAAGGCATGACAACTTTGACAAAGGAAGAAAAATATCAAAGGACCCTCGACACCTATGAAGGCATTGGAGATAGTAAGGTGCAGATAACCGATTCAACTCTACAAAGATGTCATGATGAAAAAGGAATCCAGCAAAAGCACCATTTGATGTTGAAGCAATATCATGATGAAGTCATGAAGGGACACTAAATCAAAGTATGGGAGCAAGCAAGTACAACTGAGCATCCATGTGCTAGGTATTATGAAGCACATACAAGATGAAAAAGTGTTGGGTTGTGTTATATTCTTTCCCCGACTAGCCCACGTAGTTAACTGAGGGGTTAGAGGGGGGCGGAGCACCCCCTTTGTTGCGCTAATTGTGTAGCGGGGGCGGGGGGGTCACAGGGGGTTTAAGGTGTACCTGTAACCCCACTTTATGGGGCTTGGGATAGCGCCCCGGAAAATTTTGGTTTTGGACCCTATGTTAGGTTGGGCGGACCCACCTATGGTTTTGTGCATGATTTTCACACATGTTTTTTGGGTGCAATGGCTTTTGGTCCATGGTTTTGGATGTGATGGTTTTCGATCCATGGTATTGGATGCTTTGACATGTATTAATATGTATTGTAAAATTGAAAGGAATATAATGAAAAATCAAGCTGGTAGTCCCGGCTTTGGGATCCAGGCGAAAATCTTTGTTTATATGTGTTTTATGTGTTATGCTCTCGCATTGTTTATTTTATGTGTTTTAGAATTTGTATGCAGGTAATTTCTGTACAAGGTTAAAACCTACATTTGGTATCAGAGCTATTTTGGCTTCAAGGGGATGCCTTTGTTGCTGAGGGGTTTCGCTCGAGCCTATGGTAAACCCTATTCCATGGGAGATTTGCGAGATCAATTCTGGTGGTGAAAGAAGATGGCAAGCAGTGAAAAGATAGAGATCGATAAATTTAATGGTCAAAGTTTTGAGTTGTGGAAAGCCAAGATGGAGGATCTGTTAGTGGATAAAGATCAGTGGATCATGGTAGATCCAGGCACTAAACCAACGAGAGTGTCTAATGAAGAATGGAAGAAGTTGGATCGGAAGGCAAAGAGCACAATACAATTGTGTGTTTTAGATTCAGTATTTTTGAATGTATTAGGGAAGCTACAACGAAGGCTTTGTGGGACAAGTTAGGGACTTTGTACCAATCTAAGTCTCTGGTGAATAATCTGTTCCTGCGGAAACATCTGTATAACCTGAGGATGAAAGATGGAGACTCGGTGACAGAGCATTTGAATGCATTTAATATTGTAGTAAGTTAGTTAGCATCTGCTGATATTAAAATTTCATATGAAGATAAGTGCATCAGTTTGTTGTGTTCTCTACTAGATTCGTGGGATGGTCTGGTTATTGCAATAGGTAACAATGCAACTACCTTGTAGTTTGATGAAATATTCTCATCCTTGCTGACAAAGGAGATGAGAGGGAAAAATATGGAGAGCCAGAATGGTGATGCCTTGTCTATATGAGGACGGTCCTAGAACAAAAACAAAAATAAGCCATCGAGTGGAGATCTAAATCTAGAGGGAAATCTAAATCTCCAGGAAAGCCTGTAAAGGTGGTGTGCTAGAAATGCAGAAAGGAAGGCCACTTCAAAAGAGACTTTAAATCTAAAGTTCCTGACAAAGGAAAGGGATCTGATGACGCTCCTTCTGTAGAGGCAAAAACCACCTCAGATGAAGGTCGGGATGTGTACTTGGCTTCTTCAAGTACACATGTAGATCACGAGGCATGGTTGATTGACTTAGGTGCATCCTTTCACTTCACTCCCCATAAAGAATGGTTTTGCAAGTATGAAAAATATGATGGTGGTGATCTCTTCTTGGGGGATGATAGGAACGCTAAAATCGTTGGTCGCAGAAAAGTAAAGTTGAAGTTGCAAGGTGGAAGGGTTAGAACACTTCCAGGTGTTCTACATATTCATGCATTGGCTAGAAATCTAATTTCTGTAAGCAATCTGGATGATACAGGTGTAAAAACAGTGTTCGAGAAGGATACCTACAAGATGGTTTGAGGAGCATTGGTATTGATGCAGGGAGTTCGGATGGAACTCTGTACAAGATGCAAGGTAGCATGGTTGTTGATGGGTGCAAAAATTCTATGGTTCTTGAAAGTGGAGTAGAAAATCTAGTGGTCTCTAGGGAGAAGACCATGTTGTGGCATCAAAGGCTTGGACATATTGGAGAGAAGGGCCTTCGAATACTTCATGGTAAAGGTATGGTAGAAGGTATGAGTAATAGCTCTCTGGATTTTGATTTCTATGAAAATTGTGTATATGGGAAGCAGAATTGGGTGAGTTTCCCCTCTAACAGTAAGAGGGCGAGACAGATATTAGAGCTTCTGCATACTGACGTTTTTAGACCTGTGAAGGTTCCATCATTGGGTAAGTCTGTGTACTATGTATCATGTATAGATGAATTCTCAAGGAATACATGGATATATTTCCTTAAGAAGAAATCTGAAGCCTTTGATAGGTTTAAAGAATTTAAGGCTCTCGTGGAAAATCAGACAGAGAAGAAGATAAAGGTGCTTAGGACAAATAATGGTGGAGAGTTTTGCAGCAAGGAATTTGAAGAATTTTGTAACAAGTGTGGTATATCATGGCAGAAGACTACTCCATATACACCTCAGCAAAATGGGGTTGCAGAAAGAATGAACAAGACGTTAATGGGAAGGGAAAGAAGCATGCTCAGTGGTGTCAGGTTAGGACAGGAATTCTGGGCAGAGGCGGTGGATACTGCATGTTGTTGGGCAATTTATTGGGCTTAAATTGTTGCATTAAATATCAACCAGGGAAACTCGTAAGCTTTTGATGATGCCGGCACTATATGTGCAGGAGTAGGCAACTAACTCTACGTCTAATTAAATTATCTATAGCTCAATATAATATGCAAGGGAAGAGGCTCCTAACTTAGGAGATCTTGGTTGTCCTTCCCTACAGTATCATAGAGAAACCATAAAACTAGAAACTTGAAATGTAAACAAGGGAATGAACTTTAGTTGTTGTTTAGACTCAAAGAGAGAGAGACTAACTTAGTCTCTTGATTGTCCTCTTTTGTATTAATCTAGACTAGACTAAAATTCATCCATAAGCGTAAACTAAATGAAATAACTTTGAAACATAAAAACAAAATAATGAATTTCAATTACCATATAAATCATTGGAGAGAGAGCCTAACTTAGACTTTTGGTATCTCCTCATATGATACTTGAAACATAAAGGCAAACATCAAACACCTAAGCAATTAAATAAAATAAGATCTAATATGAAATAACAAGTTTCTTTGCTCCTTCTAGAGTGAGCTCAATTCTCCTAGGCACAAAGTGACAAGCCATTCCATATACTACATTAAGGTAACTTCTATCTAAAACTACATAATGGAAAACTATTTCTAAAACTACATAATGAAAATATATGTCAAATGAAGCTTTATTCCATCATCAATTGGATACAATGCTCTAAGAGTCCTCCCTCTTGGAATGGAGGAGGTGCTCCTATTTATACAAAAACTATGATAACAACCTCATAAATGTACACCCACTATTCTCTCCTTTGACCCACATATTTCTCAACCAATGATGACACATAACCCTATCCTCCATGATCTCCTCCATGAAGCTTATCTTTTCAAATTC